>PPHD01006575.1:6944-20485 GCA_002909625.1 Bambusicola thoracicus
TAACAAAGCCTTTGCATTGTGCTCTAAATCTTAATTTAAAAAGTAGCTTCTCAGCTTGGCTCAACAGCTATACTCCAAAGACAATCCATACTACAGAATACTTATTTCCCCATGTTGTTCTGCTATTAAAAATGCATCTCATAGTTCTTAGTTTCTGCTCTAGGTAAAGCTGCTATTAGAGTCAAGGGCTTTCTAGACCCAAATGTTCCTCTATCCCTTTTTCTCTTCCTGTATGGACTTTGCTATTTGGTGATTTATTCAGTCTCCTGTTTGTCTTTAGTCAGGGCACTTACCCCATGTACAGTAGTTTCATAACCAGAGAAAGTCTGTGTCCTTGTAGGGTTTGGGATCCCAGTCCACCATCAGAAGATGCACAGTTTGGGTGGAAATACTCTGAGAATGAGCATATGCACAACTTACGTTGTGTAAGCATCATACAAGATGTTTTTTTGGCCAACTTCTCTTTGTCTGCTTTTAATGACATCAAAAAATCTCACAAATATTCCATAAAATAGTGATCTTGTGTAGGTTTTATTAAAATACTAGCCTACCTGAGGCATCAGTCAGATTTATTAAGAAATTTTTGGGTTTTGAATAGTAAGAACTGTAAGACATCATCTCCTTCCTCTGTCTGCTCTGACACAAAGCTGACTGTACCTGAGCTGACCCTGGGACATATTTTTCTACCCTTGGTTCAAAGGCTGCAGTGATGTAGGTTCCATTGCCTCACTTTGCAGCCTGATTTATCAATCGATTAATTTTGTATTTAAAGACTCTTTTATACTATCTGTTATACTTTTTTTTTTTGTAAACATATTTCTGTTTATCATCACAGGAAAAACTTTCTCTTTCTCTCTCTCCAGACAAACCAGTTTGTTTATCTTTTCCAGCAGGATGTATCTCCATATTTCTGAATCATGTTATTTCCACTGTGCTCTCTCCAGTCTATCTCCATGTCTCTTACTATCTGGTTTCCCAGAGCTGGACTCAGAGTTGAGGCCATCTGAGGTTTCACAAGGAACAATCAGAGAAAATTAATGTCTATCACATGGCATGCGTGCAAGCCTTTCAGTATTAGAAGTACTGATGACTTGCTAGTTATTTCCCAATTTTAATTTTCATATTCGGCTACTACTTCTGGAGTTTAAACACTTACCTTTTTTTTTTTTTTTTTACTGTATTTTTACTTACCAGAATTAAAGGAGTGGGGGCTGAAGTGTGGTATTGGAGAGAGAGGAGCAATGATGGTAATGGCTACACTTTTTAACTGGGCTAAGAGAGGGACTGTGGGTTACCTAATAGCTATGCCCAAACACAATCAAAGAGGTCATCGAGAAGATCGACACACTTTACAGAGGTGGGAGGATGGCAGACAATGGACGTAAGTGCAAGAGAAACTGATAATTGGTATAAGAGAAAAACAGTCCATCAGAGGAATAGATTGCCCATTGCAGGTTATGACTGAAGGCTGTGCTATCTCTACACCTTGCTTTAGCCAATCAGATCTTGAAAGCATTTCTGAGCAGCCTGGTCTGATTCTTTAAGCAGAAAGTTAGAATGGATCTCAAGAGATCTCTAGTCCAACCTGAATGTTCCTATTATTGTTTCTTTGGTTCTTCTGGTCCTTTTCAGCAGGATACTGTACTAAATGCTTTAAACATAATCTTATTTCATTTTTAGTCATTACTGAAGATACTTAAAAGCACTGGACTCACAGTTCTCTCTGAAATTCTATTTCAGACTCTGGAAAATTTCCAATAAGTTATTATGTTTTAAAATCAGGTCTTTACGTACTGCCATTTCCTTTGGATTGTATTTTGCTGATGTGACGTCACGTGAGTGTGGAAAAAAAAAAATTATGTAGAATATGAATGTCATATCTTTTTTACTTATTATTTATGCCAATCTTTCTTACAATTGAAATGGTACAAATGATACAAATACCAT
This sequence comes from Bambusicola thoracicus, assembly GCA_002909625.1. NCBI lineage: Eukaryota > Metazoa > Chordata > Aves > Galliformes > Phasianidae > Bambusicola > Bambusicola thoracicus. Next base: position 8,892 of record PPHD01006575.1, read on the forward strand.
ATGAAACTGGTATGAGTTATGCTTGTTTTATTATTGGTTTTTATTAGCCCATTATCTTCTCAGTACTTGCAACCAATGATTTAGTTGTTACTTGATGGAGTTCTTCTAAGTGGAGGTAACTTGAATAATGTATACGGGAATGTTATTTTAGGCAGGCACTACTTGTTTGCTTCTTGGTGACACCTTTGTCTTCTGAATTATTAGAAATGACTTTAGATCATTCCTGAGATGCTGTAAGATGTACTTCATCATGTCTAGTTGTGTTAAAAATATCTGGCTTCCCTTCAGACTTTTAAGATGTTCTTTCCTTATTCTAGACCATGCTTTGCTTCTCTTTAATGTCAATTGTGTGATTCTAAAAAGAGAATGGAAAGGTCAGTATTTCAGTCTCACCTATGTCATATAGTATTTGTTCTCTTTCCACAACATACTGTGCATCCACATTTTCTATTCTTTTCCTTATATTCAGTAAATAAGATTGAAGTGATAGAATTGTTTCTAATGCAATCACTGGACTTTTTCTTTGAAGCTTTTTATGTTTCTTGCTAGTTGTAACTCATTTTGTGTTTTACTCTTTGGCATCTTATCCTTACAGACTGTGTTTCACCCTAAATCATTTGTCGTATGTCTGTGTGATTCCTCTGTGATTTTTAGATTTATTAAAGAGTTATGTGAAAGTTGCAGAGCAAACTGAAAGGGATTTGGAAACAATGTACAATATAAGGATTTACAATTACTAATGCGCATCATTTTCTCTGCATTGTACAACAGGATAAACCCCACCTGTCTTTCAAGGTTACTGGAAATATCAAGATGATTTGAGTGTGGTGACATATATAAAGACAGTTGAGTCATAATGCCAAGATCATTGTAAACTTTTTTTTTTTTTCCACCCAGGATTATGCATGACCATTCTGGAATCAAAGCTTGTCTTAAGAAATCCTGAGGGACCATATGCTGGTCATACTTGACTGTCTTTTGGAGATCTTAAAATTAATTGCAATTTGAATTAAATTAAATTGCAATTACCATTTCATTAAGTTAAATTATATGTAGGCTAAGTAGCAAAAAAGAAGTAATGTCGTTCTCAACAGACCTTGGGGAAAAAGTTGGAAATGACCTTTCCCACTGTGAATGATACAATCTGCCTCATTATTACAGAGTGCTCCATAGGCTTCTGGGAAATGACTGACTTCTTGGAAAGCAGAAATTTTGAGGATAAAGAAACCATTTTGGATCATAAATGGAGTATCAAACTGTGTTAATTAAGTGAATGGACCTTAGTATATTCACAGTGAGTATGTACTATTTGCCATAAAACATGAGTTATATCTTACCAGCATAGTGACTTGCCACTGTTAAACTATGAGTTGGAACTATTAAGGCTTTATTAAAGAAAACTGCAAAAAGCAAAGAAAATATATGGCAAGCTATTCATTCTGGGAGTGAAAAGAGATACTACTGAAGGTCTGTAGTTTAGCAGAGTGGTCATTACTGTTTCCCTGGTGTGCCAGGGCTGCAAAGAACGTTAGGAGGAGCTACAGTGAAGCCTCTGCTTCTACTAGTCACACATAAATGAACATAGATGTTACTTAAAGGAAAGTGAGAAAAAGACAATCAAAAATGCAAAATAGAAATGTAATTTTGAAGACAGTGGAATGTGCACTTCACTGGGACTTACTGAGAAAGAGGCAGAATGAGTAAGTCAACAAATTGATCTTAAGCATCCAAAACAGATTTTCAAAATACCATACAAATAGAAGAATATGAGGAAAAAAGGTCATATCGTTCTGTTACGTGAAGACCTGTTACTTGCACCAACGCAAAAATGTTTATAAGATATCCGTCAGCATGTGACGCCAGATAGTTTCATTCTATGTTTGGTGGACACCTGGGAGGGCTTCCATGGTAGGCTATGAAAGAGGGTAGACTATTATGCAATATTTACTTTGTTCATTCCAAAGTAGTTTATGCCATAACATTTTATGAATAATAAAAAATATATTAGAAATTGAAAAACATCATATAAAGATTATTTAAGGCTAGTAAAAGTGTGAAAGTTCAATCATTTCAAATTACAGAGAAAGAAAAAGCTCTTTCTATAGTCTGAGATTGTAAAAACAGTATTTTTTTCTCTTCACTTGGATAATATACAATTTTAAACCGTGTAATAGAACAATGACTGTGAGTAGGCCATGGTATTCCTGTTTAATTACCTCATATTGAACAAATATTCAACAGGTAAGGTTCTGGTGGATTGCTCCTCAATAGAGGAGTTGTAGTGTGATCTTACATATTTATATGTAAGATGATGTTGAGAAAATGCTTAACAAGAGGGAACAGTCAGTGGAGGAAGAAACAAATCCTTAGTGTTACAGTGGCTTGCCTGCCATCCTCATTTAAGCTTGAGCACTGAATTCTATCTGTGCCGTGCTTTAGGTGCCTTGGCAGTTTTGCCAGTTTTTAAGCATGAGCAGCTTGGTGAAAAGGATCCACACCCAATGGGAAGCCTCCCTGTCTTGAGTGCAGTGTCACTGCTGCCTTGTTCCATTGAGGCTGCTGCTGGAGATCCAGATGCAGGTCTGTGGTTATTACTGTGCTCCTGAGTTTCATTATTTTGAGTTGGTGCTGGTACATGCAAGCTTGGTTCACAATCTGGCTGTGTGCAGCTGGATATTGGTATTATATCTGGCAGCACTGCGTAAACCCCATCCACTTGGTGAAGTCATCTAAAATAATTATACTTTTAAATCTACAGAGCTGTTGCCAAACCATGTACTCATGAAATACAGATGCTGTAAATTTTCCATTCAGTTCTGCAGCTAATCTACGATGCACAGAAGGAGAGCGCGTTGCATTATGAAACTTCCCCCTTGTCTTATATAATGGAGGAAAGCTTTAATTAGACATAAATGAGTTTGATCAATGAATCATTATCTTCCATTAAATTTTAAGTACTTTGCCTGACCTGGCTACTTCATTCTGAATTTAATCTAGTATACACTTGATAATTAGAGTTAAAGGGACAAGGGCTGGAGGCAATCCTCGATCCTTCACACAAAATGGAGTTGAGTCAGCTAATAAGTTAATTTTATAGTCAGTGTGTAAGGACAGAATTGATTGTAAAGCATAATTTTCCTAGAAAAGCAGACCAGGAAGCAGATTGTCGCTTTATTTTGTTTTCAGACTTACCTCAGGAATTACCTGTCCAGAGTCTTCTGTGTCTTCACAGATCCCATCCTCAGCACCGCAGCTGGAGGATTAAGTTGCATGAATGTGCAGTCCAGAAGCCAGTGTTCAGGTCAAGAAAGCCTCTTATGGCTTTGTGAAAGCCGTGGTAGCACTCTCTGTGGTTAAGCAAATTATTATGACCTGTCTGGATCTATGGGAGCTTCATGGAGTGAAAGGATGGGTTTCCTAAGCTTCCAGACTTAGGAAAGATAGAGTCACTATGCCAGCTTTGCCAGCACCTGTATCCAGAAGAATAATTGGCGTTCACTCTGTGTATTTGCTGTTTATATTTCTTACACTTGTAAATTGCGGACTTGGTCACATAGGTATCTCTACATGACAATGCTGTACAATAGAGATGTTCTTTGGGAGGACTCTATCATGTTAACATTATTTGAGAAACATTTGAACAATCAAAGGAATAGGCAATAGTCTATCATTTAAAAAGAATAGACAAAATTCAATTCTTGCCTTGCTTTTACACAAGTGAGTTCTCTTATGATCCTCGTCTGAGCTATAGTGTTCTCCTTCTTCTCTTCCTGGGCTCAGAACAGTGCATACTGAGGGATGCTGGATGACCCAAACGTGGACTCCCTTTATCTTGTTTAGTGTTTGTTTTGTGCAATCTGAAGTATGCACCTGAAAGTACTTCAGAAAATAGTATATTGTCTGTGTAGAGTGCTGTTGAAACAGATAAAGCACTGTGATATCTAACTCTCCAGCCTTTGTGATGGGTTATTGTCCTGTTGCTGGTGGCTATGACTGCTCACAAAATGTTGATTTGATGGAATGGAAATCTTCACCAGAGATATGCTCAAGTGCATTTGAGGAAAATGTGCTTTGAACCTCAGGGCTCTCAAAATCTGACCAGTGTGATCAAGAGGAGGGTGGACACATTGTCTCTCCCTCAAACCTTTGTTGGTATGTAGGTTGCTTTGAAAATAATGTCTCCTATTTATTTCGTTGGAAACAACAGAAATAAAGAGCACAATAACACTATTTGATAGAGCAAATTCTCATCTACAAATCACAATTTTTCAACATAGTCACCACCATTAGCTATTCATTTTTGACAGCAATTAATTAAAGCGCCTGTATAACGCGCTTATCAAAATCTGCACTAGTGAATGCGACCCGCTGTTTCACAGCTGTTAAGTTGCTAAGAAAATGTTATCCATGCATATTCAGGCCCATCTTTCATTGGCCAAAGCAGATGGGAGTCAGAGGCACTAAATCCAGATTATATAGTGAGTGTGGTAGGACAATCCAGCAAAGATTGGCTATGTGCTCCAAGGTCTTCAAACTGGTACAGGGCCTGGTATTGTCATGTTGAAAGAGAATGGTTGTCTTCTTCACTAGCCTGACTCAGAAAGTTAAAGCATTCAGCTTAGTCAACACTGTGATGTAGTGCTCAAAGGTGATGATTTGTTCGGGTTCCAGAAATCCAGAAAGATCACTCCTTTCCTATCCTAAAAGCCAGTGCATCTCACTTTACTCACCGAGGGCCGCATCTTGAACATTTTTTGTCAGTGGGGAATGAACTGTCATTTTGATTCCAACTTGTAGTGGTGACACCACATCTCGTCACTAGTAAGGATGTGATCTAGGAAACTGTCACTGTCATCCTCATATTGGTTGAGTGAATCCTGCTGAACTTGCATGCAGTGTTCTTTCTGTTCCCGTGTGAGTATTTATGGGACTCACCTGGCACAAACTCTGCAGTATTTCAACGTTGCCATCATGGTTTCCAGCACACTTAAGTTGATATACAGCTCCAGATACAGTTCCCTGGTTGTAAGCTGATAATTTGATCAGAAGAGTTCATTGAGACACTATTTTGTGGTATGACAACTGTGCATGTCTGTCTGGAATGTGGCTTGTCTTTCCCATCACTGTCATTACTGTTGAAATCCCAGAATTGCAGGGGTTGTAAGGGACTTCAAGAGATCATAGAGTCCAACCCCCTGCTAAAGTAGGTTCCCTACAATATGCACCACCCACTGCCTCACTGTGCTCACATCTACTGTCTGGTCTCCTTAAATGTTCATCAAGTGTCTATGAATGTCAATGGATGCGATTTTTTTTTCCTCATAGAGGAATTCAGTGGCACATCTTTGCTTCATCTGCACTTCTACATCAGATGCCCCTCTGCTGCATTCTGTCTCATGGCAACAAAATTTAATGGAACATTTTTGGGAAGGTTCAACCTTTACTTCCGTGGCATTGACAACTGTCTCTGGTATCTTTGGCCAGCACAATAATAAAGGAGTTACTTTCAGAGCAGCTCTCATATTTGTGAGTATATTACCGCTGTGAATAACAGAGGTCAGAAAAGAGCAAATATGGTTTTGTGTGTATCCAGAAGAAGGACCTTTTTTTTTCTTTTTTTTTTTTTTTTTTTTTTTTTTTTTTTACAGGCACAAGAACTTAAAAGGAACGTTGCAGAAGTTCTTAAGTGTTAGACAGACGCTTCAAATGATGGTCACATTTTGTAAATGGCTCTAAACATTCTGGCCTATGCCTTTCACATTTCTTCAGTCACTGTATTGAGATACTGTCTCTAAATCCCTTGAGAGTGCTGCAGCTTGGGGTCACTGAAGCTCTGCTCTGGGCCTATAATAAGCTACAAAATGACAGACACTTCTGGGGGTGAGTTTATGTAGTATGTGCTCACTGCTGCCCTGAAAATATCAGCTGAGTAAAGATGAAAGTGGATGCTGATTAGATACCTATTTAAGAAACCCTGTCCATTCTGTGCAGTCACATAATGCTGCACAGCAGGAGGCTGAATTAAGGTCATACAGGCAACCGTAATACTGCCATTTTGAGACTTTTGAATGCTGGATTATGTGACCTTAATAGTATTATTTCTAAAGTATTTTATTTGGATGTGATTTTATATATTTAGGTCAGACAAAATTGCTAGCAATGTTCTTCTCTGGTTCTAAAATCCACGAATCTATTCTTTTTACTAGCACAGCCAGTATGCAAGAGAGAATTCTGCTAGAGCTGATGAAGACCTCTAAAAATGAGTCTCTTTTGAGTAGTTTTAATGATGATGTTGGAAAATTCTTGTTGGTATGCTCTTAATTTATCTTTCAGGTTCTCTACTGCTGGGCTCCCATTATAAGTGACAACAGTTTTGGGGGTCTTAAGGGTGTCCTGTTCTCCTGCTCCCTGAATCACCACTAGTCCAAGTCAAGACAGACCAGCAATTTTTGCTGTTAACTGATATGTGTTGCTTGTATAGTGTAAAGCATTTAGTTCTAGGTTTCTGTAAATCAAAATTCCTAGTGCAGTCTGGTATAGAAAAAAAACATGTTTTTCTATCAAAAGAATGCCTAGCTTTTGCTGTAGTAAACAGTGGCCCTTTTGGTGACTTTTTTTTTTAATATGAGAGATTCTTCCAGATGGATGTTTGCAGTATATTTTGAAGAATGTTGTGGTGAAAATGTTCTACTGATGATGACCGTTTTTTTTTTTTTTCCCCATACCGAGCTAGAAATATGAAAGCTTAATTCCTGTCAGTGAAGAATTGCTCATAGCAGTGCTCACAAGGTTATGCAAGTGAGTAACTATTTGCTATTGTCAATAAGGGCTTTACAGCCTGCCTCTCTGGGAACTGAGAAACTCGTTCTCTCTAGGGTGTTCCAACCTGAGCCTTTTTATAATCATTTAAAAGACAATTCAAGTGATAAAATCTGTTATTTATTTTGGAGAAAACATGTTTTAAAGCATCAAAACTGCTTCATTATTTGAAAATACATTTAGAAAGCATACTTGCTTTCCATAGAGCTCAGAAGACAAATTTCAAGTAACAAAAGACTTCGTAGCAGGTGGTGGATAAACGTTTTACATTTCCAATAGAAACTGGGCTCATCTCTTGCTGCTGTAAGCAGTCTGAAAATATAGTTGTTTACCAAAAAGATACAGCAGAAGTTGCTACAAGCCAAATCTGACAATCAGCTGCATCTGTCAGAATGTGACTAAGGAATTTAATAGGTCTGGCTAACAAAACCAAACTTTTCTGAACTATATTTAACTATCCATGACTATCTTTCATCCTGTCATCTCAAACTTGTAAACTTCGTCTCACAGGGCTCCTCTTCTTTTGAGTTCATGACATTTTTTTTTCTCCTCCAGGCCTGCAAAACAGAGGAACAGAAAGGTTTCCACAAATTATTTACTCAGAACTCAGCCTCTACAAGAACAATGCCTCAAACCCACCCTCACCAGAAGCTGCTACTAAGTGGATCTCCATAGCAGCAGTATCCAGCTGCTCTATGCTTGTGCAGTCTGGGGAGCACTAAGCTTTGCAAGAAAATGAAGCGTGTCCAGTTCAGACAGAACCCTCAGAGATTTTTCCTTGCTAGGTTTTATCTGAGCATACGTGAACTGTGACATTTGAAAGGCTTGTAACTCACCCAGACTTTGGCAGTCTCTCAGCAGGATAGGAAAAAGTTTTGTTTCGATTTGGTTTTTCAGTGCGGTTTGCTTTTTTTTTTTTTTAACCCAAAGCAGACCATGTTGATTATTCTTTTTCCTCAGATTGGTTGAAATACAGTATTTCATTTGTTTTCTTGTAAATAGCCGAATTATTTTGACTGAAATTTTCCAAAGGTTCAGACTAAGATGATAATTGACAGGGGGAGAATAGCCCAAGTACTGTCAAACATTAACAAACTGAAGGAAAAGAGGAAGAAAAACAAAAAAGAGAGAGAAAAGATATGATGCATGGGGGAGGAGACAGCCTTAAGAAGTGGTAGCAGTACTCCCAGCTATGGCTTGTGTGAGACATGGTGAATAATGGCAATTTCTAAAAGCACTGTTTCAGACTTCTTATAGGTAAAACAAAACAAAGCAAAATAAACAAATAGGCAGATAGATCATAGCCAGCAAGTCAAAAGAAGGAATTGTTCCCTTCTCTTTAGCACTTGTGAGGCTACATCTGGAATTATGTATTTGGCACTGGATTCTCTGGCACTTTAGGAAACTGGAAGGAGTCTGGTAAATGGCCAAAAAGATTGTTAGAGGCTGCATGATGTGTGATGGCAGGCTGAGGGTGTGAATTAGGTTTGTAGGAGTCAGACTATACCTGCTGAACAAGTGGTGATGCCCATGTAGTTCTTACTATGACCTGGGAGAAAAAGTTGTATGTGCAAAAGGCTTTTAAATAGGCAGCTTTTAAGCTAGGTCCACATTCCAATGTATTTCCTTGGGCAGAAAGCACATGTCCTTTCCTAGTTACTGTGTAGCACAGCAGTGAGCTTTGTCTGCTCTGTAGTGCCTTAATTTCTAACTGCCAGTTAGTTCTAATAACATCTCACATACGTGTGCACTGTGAATGCTGACTGACAGGCCCTGGAAGTTGATGAATAACCAAGGCATGTACAGCTCCTGTTTCTACACTGTATATGTAGACAAGATAGCTTGGTCTCAAGCTGCAGTAAACAGCTATTGAGGGACACAGCCTTCCTGGAATCTCACCTATTCAGATTATTATAGCTGCCACACAGTGGATGTGAGACTTCGTACTCAGTCCACTGGAATGGCTAGAGGCTTCTGGTTAGACAGAGGAATCACAGAATTTCACGTGTTGAAAGGGACCTCTGGAGATCATCTAGTCCAACACCTGGGATAGGCTGCACAGGAAAGAGCTCAGGTGAGTTTTAAATATCTCCAGAGAAGGAAACCACAACCTCTCTGTGCAGCTGGTTCCAGGGCTCTCAAAGTAACTTTTTATTCATGTTCAGACAGAACTTTCTGTGTTCCAATTTGTGTCCATTGTCTCTTGCCCTGTTGTTGGGCACCACTGAAAAGATACTGGTTCCATTCTCTGTCTTTTCCAGGCTAAACAGTCCCAGGTCTCTTGGCCTTTCCTCATAAGGGAGATGCTCCAAGCCCTTTATCATCTTTGTGGACCTGTACTAGACTCTCTTCAGCAATTCCCTGTTTTTGTTGAACTGCGGAGCCCATAACTGTACACAGCATTTCAGATGTGGCCTAACTAGGGCAGAGCAGAGGGGGAGGATCACCTCCCTTGACCTGCTGGCCACTGTCTTTTTAATGCACCCCAGGATACCATTGGCCTTCTTGACCACAAGGGCACACTTCTGGCTAATGGTCAACCTATTGTCCACCAGGACACCCAGGTCCTTCTCTGCAGAGCTCCTCTCCAGTAGGTCCTCCCCCAGCCTGCACTGATGAATGTGGCTATTCCGCCCCGGGTGCAGGACTCTACGCATGCCCTTGTTGAGCCTTATCAGTTTCCTCTCTGCCAGACTCTATAACCTGTCCAGGTGTCACTGAATGGCAGCACAGCCTTCTGAGGTGTCAGTCGTTCTTCTCAGCAAACTTTTGAGGGTGCACTCTATTCCTTCGTTCAGGTGATTGATGAAGGTGTTAAGCAGGGTGAAAAATCCTTCCAAACAGCAAGAATAGATGGACTCTGCTGGGCCTGCAGCTTTCCACTTGAGAACCACAGCTTAATTGGCCAGTAGGACATGCCTGTGGGTAAGTGAAGCAGGTGAGTGAGGAGCATGGCCTGTAGGCTCCTGCCCCGCAGCTTCCTGCCCTGCTCTTCCCAGTTGTGGACAAGGTCAGCCTTTGCGTGACCGGAGTCATGCAAAGTGTTTTCCATTCTTTCTTTCTCTTAATGTTTTTGATGATGACAGAAATGTATTATATTTTCTCTTCCTCATCTTTCCTCCCTATGATAGGCTTCTTCTGCCTTTTATTGTGTCTTTTCTCCTTGGGCTGACTGCTCTCTTCCACTTTCTGGCTCTGTAATACATATTTGCAGCAAACAACCTGGCAGAGTAGCTCTGGCAGAGCCTTCCCATTTGAAAGTCATCCAAAGTAGATACAGCTATGATCACAAGTGATAAGTAGAAAACAGACAACACTCTAGAGATTGGAGATCCCTATTTCCTTCTTTTTTTCTCCTGTCCACCTGGCTCTATCCCATAAAGCTTATTGGATACCATCACTGGAAAAATCTCTCCTCACATACAGTATGCAGTAGGGGGAAGAGACAGATGTTCTGTAGCTGCTGGTATGAACCTGTACAACATGCTCACCCAAGGAGGTGAGTATCACAGAGCACCTGTACATCTTCTGCTCCACATGCAAAACATCTCCCTTTTTACCTCACCTGATCTAATATTAGCTTGTAATAATTCAGAGCTTTCCCAAAGGAAGCCATAGTTCTCCCTTGCCCTTAGCAGATAATTTTTTCTTCCACACAAGGATGCTGTATGCTTATACAATAGCACAACTATGAAGTTGTAAGATAAGAAAGATGAAGCTTCCTCTGGGACTGCAGGTCAGGAGACCACTGGTCAGAAGGAAACAAGAAGTACCATGCAGGGAGGAAGGTTCTAAGCCTGTTCTCCTGTGATACTAGAGGTGGCCAAGGTGACAGATTGAGACAGCTGTGATCTCCTTCCTGTCTGATTTTAGCAGTGCTGGAGGTGGGAACATAGAAAATAGAATTGTGTACACAGTGCTGTCTGATTATTTTTATTTCTTATCTTCCGGACCTCTTCCCATCACATACTAACAATGCATCTGACTAGCCTCTTTCTTATCCTTCCTTTATCCTTTCAATTTAGCTGGAAATGTTATATTAGGTGCATCTGCGTGCCTTGAAAGGGTGGAGGTGTCTTGGTGGCTTGTGACTGGGTTTGAAGTGGCAGGGCTCTGTTCTGTGAGGATCCTTTTCCTTTCCAGTCAGTATGCATTATACGGGAACAATTTGACAGTTCAAAAGTTGCTGGTGCTCTTACGGCTCTGCACAGCTTGAAACCTGCTGTATGCCTACTGGCATAGAAATGTTGATGGCTGTATTGTTCACTGACATGAGGAAGACCTGTAGGCCACAATGTTATTGCAGATTATGTGATGTACTGATTGTCTGTGCATGTAAACCAGTGCTCCAATTGAGTTTCTTTGGAAGGAGACAAGACATGTTCTGCAGCACTTGAGAGAATAAATGCAAGAAGCTACAGGGAGCCCTGCAGCAAACCTAGAATGGATAGGTTAGAGCTTTAGAAAGGATGTATTCTTCATGGGGAAGAGCCAGGACAAGTGCATGAATTATGCCAAGGGTTATTCCATCCCACCTGACTCAGTGCAGAAGTCCATTAAGCTGTGGGGAGTTGGCTCTGGGGCAGCTGCATCTTGGGTGTTGTCTGGGCTTCAGCTTGTTGGGGTGAGATGTGTTGTTAGTGAGATGTTTGCCAGTGGGCAGTTGCATTGTTAGATATATAATACTGTTTCTGTTAAAAGCCAGAGAACGTTACAGGAAAGACTGATAATATGGAAAAGGGGAACATGAGAGGCAGATGTGGAGGTTTAGGGCT
>PPHD01006576.1:0-24316 GCA_002909625.1 Bambusicola thoracicus
GGGCGGGGTGGGAGGGGACGGGCAGCGCCAGCCAGGAAATGCCGAAATAAATAAGTGGGGGAAAACGGCTTAGGTAGTAGGGTCTGCGGAGGGATGGAGAAAGAAGCGGCGAGGATTTAACGGCTGCTTTAAAACGAGCCCTCCGAGCGAGGCAGGCTTGGCACGGGAGGGGGATTTTTTGTTTTTTGCAGGGAGGCTTTTGTGAGGGCGCTGAGCCGGGAGGGCCGCGGAGATCCCGAGATCGCCTTCTGTACAATGCCACTGTTGTGAAACTGCGGACGGGAAAGTTTGTACCGCAGGTTGCCGTCCGGCCCCCTTTTGTTTTTGTGTATTTTCTTCCCCCCCACCTTTTTTTTTTTTTTTGAAGCAGATTCCCAAGTAGAGCTGCTCACAGCCTTTACCCGACTTGAGGATTTTAATGGGTCGTGTCCTATTATTAATATCCAAAAGATTGGATTTGTTTGGGTTCGGTGCACTGATGGTGGAGCTGTTGTTTGATTGCAGTAATGTGATTAAATGTATCATCGATGCAGATTAAGAAATGCAGGGTTGTTTTTCACTTACTGACCAAATGAGTGTGAGTTCACAAGGTAATGGGGCTTTTGTGTTTATCCAAGTCGCAGTGAGTTTCAGCTGGAGTTTTAAAATCACATATTTAATTCTCTGTTTAAAACATAAAATGAATCAGTCTCAGTACCAAAAATGTCCTAAAATACATTTCCCTCTTGAGAGATGGGAGGTATCGTGGCCAGTCTTGTTGAGATGGCTTCAATTGGTGGAGCTTTCTGGTGTTGGTCTTCCTGTTCAATATTATAATGGAAACAAAGGGAAGGATGAAATATTTCTCCTTTTAATATATTACTTTTAGGAGATACAAACTCTTTTGTAAAATAAAAAGATATCACTAAATTACATGAGATACTTTGTTTTTCCCCAAGACATTGGTAGAACAGAGGTTTTAAAATGAGATTTCTTAAATTGTTATTTAAATATTGGTCAGTCTGTGTTTTAAATGGCAAAGCCTGTTTGCTTGGGGCAGCCTGGGGCTGCTGGGTGAGGAGCTGGCTCTGAGCTTACAGCTGGGTGAGGGCAGAGCGTGGCCGTGACCACCACCATCCTCCTCCTCCTCCAGATGCAGACAGAGGGATTTGCCCGTGGATGAATCAGGCCTGGGTAGGCTGAGCTTCCACTGCAGAGCAATTGTGAGTGCTGGAAGCTGAGTTCAGCTTTCTTTGTTGAACTTCTAATTAGCAGAGTACTTCTTTATTGGTTACGTAAGGATGTTTTGTGTGTTATTACTGATAAAAATGAATTATATTTGTAGTATGCTGTGAAAGCACAAATTACTTAAAAAAAAACTAAACAACAGAAACACACAGAAATCCAAATTCTGTTATCACTCCTCAGCTGTGTGGATTCTGGACTTAAAAAAAAACAAACAAAAAAACCTTCAAACATAGAGCGTGTATTTCTCATCCTTTATTCATATGACTGCTGTGCCTTTTTCAGTGAGTTCAGATATGTTCTTCTGTGGAAGAGGGAGATGCATGCAAAGTGATAGCTCTAGGACTCAAGAGATTATGATAGCAAAGTGGTATGTTCTTATTTTTTTTATTTTTGAGTGGTTTTGTCTCTCCCAGCTGACTGGAAATTAAAGGGAGATGTGGAAGCTGCATGTTAAGCTGTATTTTCACCAGTTCTGCTACTTGATCTGCCAGGTTGTGGGATCTCATTGATTTCAGAGAAGTTGCTCCTGGGCTTTGGGATCTGTATTTGTAGATCTGGTTGTAGGATAAGGGCTGTGGTTTGCAGATAACATTTCAGGTTACACTCAGAAATTCCCATCTCAAGAGAGAGTGAAGAGCAAATGTTTCCAAGTGGATTGGGTACAGGCCTGGTCCTTGTGAGATTTGGGCTGTGTGATGAAAATCCCTTCACTTGTTTATGATTTCTTGTAAGGGAATTTAACATAGGAGTCACGAATCTTGTAAAGAGTTGTAAGGTCTGTAGATGAGGGAGGCTATATAAAAGCTAGGCAATATTATTACTAATCTTTTCTGATTGTTAATTTAGTAGTCTGATGAAATATTTTCTCCAACGTATGCAATAACATTTGTTACTAGAATCCACTTGGCACTATAACTGGATATTCTTTCTGACTTTTTTTTTAGTGCTGTTTCGTATCACTTTGTTTGCTACTGCCCTTAATTCTAGGTATTCTCATTTTAGTAATGGCAGAAGCAGTTGCTGGAGCAACTCAGATGATTAGCTGAAAGCCCTTGAAGCTTTCACCTCCCTGGTATTCCCTCTTGATGTCAATGGTACCCAGATAGGTCTGGTAGCAGGATTGAAATCTCAATTAGGGAAGTGTTTTGTAATAATAATATTACTCCTGTCTCCAGTGTGCAGCCCGAATAACTCGGGAAAGCCATGGGAGAAGAAGAAGGAAGGATGGTGCTGTTCTAACCTAACTTAGGGGTAGGTGGTTGGGCAGCCAGCATTCCCTCTGTCTTGGTGATCAGTAGGCCAAGAATTTTAGCAGGAATGTGAATGCTGGCCGTGATGTTTTCTTAGCATTGTATCTGGGGGAGGAGATTGAGGCCTTGTTCCCAGAAGCAGATCCCCAGTGTTTCTGCCTGCCCAAGGCTGCTGATGGCCCACGGTGGGGGGACAAAACTTGGCATTCCCCATCTTCCCTTCTTTCACGGTAGTCCTAAGGCAGGACCCCTTTATCACTGCATGGAATATATGTTTTTCTCCATTTAAGTGGTTAAGTGTATTATGGATCAGATTACCAGAACAAACAAGGCCTTCCTTTTCTTATTTGTCTTTCTATTTTTTTCTATGGCCTTTGGCAATAGCCAGCACTTGTATTTATATATATCAATAACATATGTAAAGATATCATAGTTCATATGCTTGTTGGCTACTGCAGTTGTCTGTTTTTCTTACCCAGCAAGCAAATAATGAAAGAGAATATTGAAGAAAAGACCACTTTTTCACAAGTTGGCACACAGCATTGATGTGCAGTGAGGTTCTGACCGGTATTCGGGGATGGTGATGGGTGACTCAACCATCTATAGTGAAATTAGGATTCTGCAATGTTAGACTGCTGAACAGAAACAGGGCTTCTGGTGGATTTATTGTGATCGTATTGGTATGTAACTCACGTTCCATATTCAAAACCAGTCTTGCTTATGGAGATTTCATCTCTTCACACGAATGTTGACAACGTGAGGTTTAAACAAGATGCGATCTCTCATGTCTGAGGAAGAGAGGAAAGCGAATGTTACTGTAGGAAAAGAAGTCCTTAGAAATGTAAGCAGGCAGATTCTAATTACTCAGGCAAGCAATTTTTAGTAGTTGTTGCATTTCTATTGCACCGATGGTTAAAGGATGCCTAATGTGGATATAATGTAATATGCAAATATTTCCCTACAATTTATAAGTCAACTCTTTGTCATCAATTTAATAGAAATGCACTGATTATTTCCACAGTCTTTTCTCAGAATCCTCAAAAAATGCAGGTAAGAAGCTATACATTTCAGTCTTATTCCTTTGTAAATGAAATTTTACTGCACAGAAACATGGGTGGTTACCATTGCCCCATCCTAGTTGTGAATGAGACCCAAATTGTCTTGATCTGAGCTGCAAAGATTCCTTGTCAGGTGTGCCAAGACTCTCCCTTGTACTCCACAGCATTCCCAAGAAGCAGTAGGTATGAAGTGCTGCAGAGTCGGTGGGAAGAGTTTCTGGAAGTTATTTTATGTGAGGAGATATTTTGGAGGTGGTGACTGTAAACTGCTGTGTGATTTGTTTCTGCTACTCTCAGGAAGTACCACTCGTGTGAAGAATGGCATTGGCTGAAGTGGATGTTTTTCAGTCCTTGGACAGTATGTGCTCTGGAGAAAGAGGTTTTATGATCTGTCCCGTTACAGGCAGCAGGAGGACTACTGATCACAGAGCAGAAACAAAAGGAAAAGAACAGTGGAATTATGTCACATGAGAAAGTTTAAATGTTGGAGGGGCAGGAAGTGGAGGTCAGAAACGTGAGCAGTGCATGGGTTGTTCTAAGCTGCTCCTGGGGTAGTTGGTGTTATTTGGAAGCAGCCTTTCAGCCTGTGAATTGCACGTTGGTTTTTTTTCTTCATAATTATATACTGCAAAAATACTGTTTTCATCAAAACACTAAAAATTACGTTGCTTAAATATGCTTAGAAAGATTTTTCAGAGCCCTCCAGACCCCACAGGAAAAGGAAATACATAACAGCGAGAGCTGTTCTTGAGACTCTGTTGTTAGCAAAGCGGCACAAGTGTTTAATTTGCTGGAAAATATTTAGTGGTTCAGCAAACCAAGAAAGTAGCAAATCTTTGTGGACATAATAAATGGAGAACTCTACAAATGAAAAGCATAGTGGTTTTGGCAGCATATTAAATAGCGCTTCTTCCCTATAAAAATTCTCAGTGTTATCTTAAGATAACTGGTATTTTAAAAATGATAATTTCATTTTATTCTGGGACAATTCTGGGGGGAGAACGGGCAGTATGTTTGTGCTCCTGAGCAGTGATCTTTTGCCGTCTGAATTCCCCGCAGCTGATTGGGATTCCAGGATCCTGCTCGCAGCTGATCCCTGCCATCCCAGCAGCCAGAATGTGTTGGACTCCTCTTGTCTGCACAGAGTGGTTGTTAAGGAGAATGTTTTCATAGCGTGCTTCTGAATCTATGCTAGCACGGTGCTGTCGCTGAGTGCTGCGGGTATTCTGCTGGAATTGTTTTGGATTATAGTTGTTTAGGCTAGCAGCTTTGAGGTAACTGTACTTGGGCCATATCTGAAGGCAGTCACACGTTTGGAACGGTGCAGGGCAGTTGTTTTGACGTTGGAACTGACGGATATTACTTGACTATAGCCTGGTTTGTATTTGTTTGCCTAGGCTGGGCACTGTTTTTCTTCTCCCAAAGCTTTGTCAGAATGATTCTGTTAGCCACAGTAGGGTCGTTACTCATTTGCTGCTGATGTCTGTTTTTTGAGAGGGGCTTAAAAATATGTGACCGAATCTCTTATGTTCGTTTCAAAAGGGATGAGCAGAGAGAACCCCAATGGGTCGGGAGAACGCTGTTGTGCAACTTGAGTTGTTTGGGATCTGAGTTATGGGGCTGCCCACGAGGCTTGCTGTGCGAGGAGGAGTTTGGGAACCCATATCCTGATCTCAGGAGAGTTCTGGAAATTGAACTTGTTTGTGGTATTGCGTTCCTGCATTTTAGGAGAGCAAATAAGGAAGTTGTAAAAGCATTATCTGGATGCAGAAGGGTAATATCATTAAAATATGGAGTTAGAAGAATATTCCTCAAACCAAGGCTAGCTATATTATGCCTTATTATTTGAAACAGAGCCACGTAGAGATGAATTTCAAAGATTATTTACAATAAAGATACCGATTTTTAATGGTGGAGGTTTGTTGCTGCTTTGAACTTCCTAAGCAGTGCACAAAAATGCCACCCGGTTGCATAATAGGTATGGTCTGGGGAAAGGTGTTTGGGATATCTGTGGGTGGTGCTGTGCTATTGAGTGTTACAGTGGGACCCTTTTGTGCAAAGCGCCGTGAATGTATAACAAAAAATTCGGTCGCAGTGTTATTCACTGTGATAATAAATGTAAGTTCATTATGATGCTACAATGAAGATTTAAGTGTATTGAAAGAGGAGTTCTCTGTTTTGCGTCACAACCTTCAGGCACATTTCTGCGTTTGGTTTATGAACTGCACTGTTGGCTGATATTCAGCATGAAGAGTTTTGCATTCTTCTTGAATGAATTGCAAGAGTAATTCAGAGTGGCTCACACTTTGCTTCTCATACAAAATAAAGGTAGGGCTTTTTAATTCAACTCTACAGGTATATACTGCAGCAACTGATCATCTGAGCTGTGATTTTCGGGTAGATCTCTTACACGTATGGTTGTGGTGCTCTGCACTATCAGGGCATGTAATGGTGGAGAAACATCTTGTGTGAAACTTGAAGCTTGACACTTGAGAAGAGACTCAGCATCACGACAGTATCATTGTTGAGCAGACGAAGCCTGGATTGAGCCTCTGGGCTTTGGAGCTGCTTTGCTGGTGGAAAAAAAACAGGAGAGTTTGTATGGGTCTTTGCAAAAGGAAAGGGTTCGCTGCGGGAAAGAATTTCCTGGTTTTAAAAATACTTTTAATAGTGAAATCCAAATATAAGTTTGTTAACAGAAGCTGAGATTTGAACGCAAGGCCAAGTGAAGAGCTGCTAAAGTCTGGTTCTGTCCCTGAGCCCATGGAAGCCGGTGAGTGTTGGTCAGTGGGCTGCGGACAGTTGCTCTCTGCAGGCCGTGATGTGAGCAGCACTTGGGCGAGCCTGGTGGGGAGCTGCTGTGCTGTATGTTGTTGCCTTTAGGCTTCTGCAATACATTCATAAATATCATGTGTATTATATGTGGAAATGGTGCTTGGGAACCTTCTCTGACATCCCTCTGCATTCATTGGTCACATCGTTCTGTAAACGCTTGGCATTTTGGAAACGAAGTGACGTGTTTAGTCATACGTACGCAGATGTACCTACATGTCATTGCACAGGCGTAGCTCAGGAAGGGCTTTTGGCAGTTGTATGACTCAGCGGAGAAGAATATTGGTAACTGTGTGACTGATAAGTCCTTAAGATTAATGGTATTCACGTTTTTCGGTCAAAATCATTACTAAACACTCTACTGTGAAATGTGCAGAGACTTGGGAATGAGGCCTGGTCGCATTACTCAAGTGTTTGAGAAGAGAGGCTCTGCCATAGGTGGGCAGCTGTAACCGCTGCAGATCGGGATGTTTTAAACATGTGTAGAATATGGGTACCATCTTCTCCTGCACTGCTGTAAGAGTTGGAGACCTGTAGGCTGGTCCTGCACCGTGCTTGTGCTGTAGTGATTTTAGCCTTTGTTTTCCTTGGGTAAATGTCATTAAGAGAAGCCAAGATTGAATTACCTTTGTAATGCATTTTTTTACAGTAAGTAATCGGTGATGTTTTTATGGGGATAAAATGGTAACCATGAGACAATATTTCAATTAAAATGCCCTCATCTTGGATAAGTGTGAGAAACTCTGCTCTGAAAAAGCAGCGAGAACATATATGGGAAAAAACTGATATGGAATACAGGCTGCTGCTGCTGCCCAGTTATTATGAAAGACTGTTTACGTGAGGATTTTCTAAGAAGGAGCCAAAAGAACTTTAGGTGGGGCAGAAGCACCGCCTGTTATGATGTTGCCCGATGCTTACTATTGCACTGTTACTTGCCAAATTGTAATTATTTTGGGCTGAAATTTCCCATGGTAGGTGTCTATCTCAGGCCATCTTTTCAGGCTCTGTAGAGGGAGTGAAGGGTTCTGCTGACATGATTGAGCCTTTCTAAAAAAAGTTGGACAAAATATATTCTTCTGCTCACAATAAAAAGAACAATTAAAAAAGAGGAAGGTGCTGCAGCTCGGCTCTGCAGGAGGATGAGAAGAGGTGGCACAGTGTGACGTTCTGGCCGAGGTTATACTTATCAACCCTGTGAAAATCTGCGTTGGTTAAATTGGTTATTAGTGCAGATCATCTCTGCTGTGAGTTCATTTCAGCCTGAGCTAAAGGGGATTTCCATACTATTTGAAGGCTGGGGCTTTTTCATTCCCCCCAATCATTCCCTGGGATGATTTTGGACAAAAATGAGAGCGCAGAATTCCCCGTCCGCACTCCCCAAAGTCAGTTCCTCTTTCCTCCATGCTCTGTCTTCATGCAGCACAGAGGAGGCGGTGAGTTGGTTTAAACAGAACGTCCAAAGTGTAGGTTTTCACAGAACGTATACAGTAAATGTGAAGATGGGCATGGCTGAACAGGGAGATTGAAGTTGGAGAATACTGGGTGTTATAAAGAAAGAAATGGAAGGGAAGAACTATTTCAAGGGTACGTATAATTTCTCTTATAATGCTAATGCGTTTTCATTAGTTGCATAAATTGTACAGTTTTTAATAAGTGGGGGTAGAGGGGTGGGGGAAGCAATTCACATTTGAGCCACATCTTTGCTTTCCTTTGTTTTCTGTTTTTCTGATGAATGATGTCATGTTGTGATGTAAAGAAGTGCTGAATTCTGCAGTGACACTGAAGTCATTCCACAGACACTGGGTTTTGCACTGTGGTTGTATGAAGAGCTCTATGCAATATGGCAGAGCACAGGGGAAAAATTGCTTTCGTTTGTTTGAAGCTGAATATAAGAGAGTCATAGAAACTGTGGGCATTGATGTTTTTGAATGAAAATGAGAATGATGTCGCAAGGGTAAAGATAGTTTTTCTTAATACTTGTGAAGTGCTTTGTCAAGCATTACCAAAAAGCTCATGAAAACATTGAAATGAAGTTCTGAGATCAGGTTTGAGTTGCACACAGTAAATAAGGCCTTAGGTACTGTGCAGGAGCATTGAGCTGGGTATGGGTGAAGCAGCAGCCTCTGCTTTGCCCGGTCCTCTGGCCTGATACTGTGGGACAGGTATGGTGTGACCCCTGCAGGTACAGGTGTTGGCATCATGCAGGTGCACAGGAGGGCCAGCATCCCCTTGTACTGGTGACTTGCTCACTGCACAGCTTCTGCGTGGTGAACTTTGCAACCCAGCACTTGTAATGGCACTTCAGTGCAGCCCTGTCATGTAGCTATGTGGTATTTTCTGGTTTTGCTGTGTGTGAATAGGAATCTTGTGTCTGTCATTTCCTGCACGCAGCGATGCATGTGAGGTGGTTGGTGTGGGGCTGCGACTTGCTGTGTTTTGCATAGTTTCAGCAACATAGGAAATGCTTTCTGACAGCTGTGTAAAAACAAACAACCCCCCCCAAAAATAGAAATGGAAATATCGAAGGGCTGGAGATGAAGATATTCAGGATATTCATATGGTAGATGGGGTGATTACAAATGCCAAGAGCAGGAGTTAATTTTGGATGTTAGGCCAAAGATGGCCAACTTGTCCATGTGTGAATATAGCTGTGATTTGTGACATAGACTGTGCTTTCCACTACTGCTTCCAAAGTAAAAACAGAAGAGATTAGTGGAGATAATAAGCTGTTAATGATCACTTAATAAAGGATCTGTAAAGAAATCCTAGCTGTCATGTGATAAAATCTAACTTGTTCCCATCTGTGATGTATGTAAAGTGATTTAAGGAGCACAGGATTCAGATGCAGAAATCATTAAATCCGAGTTGCTGCTGTATTTCTCTACTGGTGTTAAGTGAACGGTAACCCACCCACAGACACTTGTTGCTCAGACGGTGGCTGGGGTTGTGTTGATTCCGTGTGTTAGGTTTACAGGATCAGACTGAAGGCAGCAGTTGTGTGGCCAGAGATCCCCTGTCCTCCTAGTTTACGGTCCTGTTTTTTTTTTCTTGTATTTCTTGAAGGACAGTCTGTGTATTTAACAGGTTCATGATGTTCTCTACTATTCATTCATTTTTTTCCCCCCTTGGAATCGAGCATATCGTGTTCTCTAGAGGCGAAGCAGCACAAGTTCTTGCTGCTGTTATGCTATATAATAAAACCTTGAAATAAGCCTTCCTCCTTCTGTATGCTCCATTTCAGATTTCACGTTAGCTTTACAGAATGTAAAGCAGGGTGGTTTTGCCTGGAGTTGTACAGCATTAACCAGAGTAATTTGGTTATTTTAGAAAACAGATTAGATTGTCCTCTCTCAAGGATGGAGACTTTGTGTTTGTTCTGTAAGGTGCGCAGTGCATTTCTGAGCACTGTGTGTGTAACTGACTTCAGCCATAACTGCAGTAGATGAATGCATAAGAATTCAGCTGTTGTGTTCTTGCTTTAAAAAACAAAAAACAAAGGAGCCCAGAAGTAACCTTTCCTGTTATTCTTTTCTGCATGAGAGAGTCACTGTCCTTTTCCTCTGCATTCTGTTACACCTTTCACATGAGTGTAGTGCACAGTCAGTATCTGCTCTCACTTAAATGATTAAATGATTTCTGAGGATGGGATTACTTATGATGTATATGTAGTACAAAAGTACTTTTTTGGTGTATGTATGTCTGTAAGTGGCATCTGTACTGTATTCCTCTTTGTCACCTTGCCTAAAATGCCTTTTTGTCTTAAAGCAAAGTAAATTCAGTTTACAATTTTAGGTAAGGAAAGTAAATAATTTTATTTTACTTATCTAAAGATACTTGGGTAGTATTTCAGTATACTACAAAAACAATTACATGATGTTATGTAGAGGTACCTTAAGTTGGGATCACTAGAGATGCTGGAACTACTATTTAATGTGGTTTAGGAGTCAATGGATTTATTCTGCATGTGGACAGACAAGTAGAGTACGTGTGCTGTGTCTCTATAGGTGAGCATTAGTGGTCTATTCCTTTTATTTTTTTTAAGCATGATGTTGTTGCAGTCACAGGTATGACAGCTCACATTTGTGTTGTGTAGCACTACCCCATGTATTTTACTTACTCCAGATTATAAAATGAACCCAGACTTTTCCTTTCCTGTACGAATTAAAGTTTGTTGTGAGTCTTCTCCTGATAATTTTGAGGGAGACAGCATTAAGGGCTGTTGAGTCACAACACTGCATCCCTCCCAGCTATCTGACTTCCCAAATATTACTTCTTTGTGTTATAGAAACAATTCTCACAGTTCTGAGACCTTCATATGTGAATTGCTTACATCTCAATTTTACCAGAAACTAACTTCAGAAAGTTAGGCCAAGTGTACTGCTTTCCTAAAAGGTTTGGAAACTGCTTTAGTGAAGCATGGAAACTGATGGATGGATTCTTGAGCAGCTAAGCTAATGAGTGCAATTTTTGGCCTTTATTATTATGGGCAAGAAAAAAGTTCTTTTACTAACAGATGATCTATAGGAACAGCATCTTCTATCTGGGTATATGGCAGCATGTGGCAAGAATCGGTGGAGCAGCTGACCTCTGGGTATCAATAAGAAGCAGAATTGTGGTTTTCCTTATTGTCCTGTTTGCTAGCAGTCTTTTCAGTCATCTGCAAGTCCTTGGAAGCAGCACGGTGACCATATACCTTTCCCAACCTGACTTACTGCTGTTCTTTCTCAGAGCCTGCAGCACAGAGTGGCACACGTCCTGCAGCACGGTGCTTGCAGGAGGCACAGCTGATGGCTCTGGCAGGGAGCAGGTGGGTGCTGACTGCTGCCAGCAGAGCTGTGCGTTGTAATGGGAGGCAGCTGGAGAGGCTCTTCCCCTCTGTGTGCCCAGGGCCCTGGGTCTGACATGTGCTACAGAGCGCAGATCCCACTTCGTGGCTCTTGGAGCATCATTCAGTTTGTGGCAAATTCCTCTGGTCTTGCTATGGGACTGTGAGTTGAACATCATTGCTTTAGCATAAATCTTCACAAGAGATGTTAATGTCTGGTTAAAATATGCAAATATTTACTGACTTGTCTGCTGTTTGTCAGCTTGGCATGCGAGACCTTGGATCTGATCCTTCTGTCTTGGCAGACATTGGGAATTTTGCCAATGGCATTAATAGGACTAGAATTGTGCCCTATAATCTGTTTGTTTATGAAGTACAGCAGGAGTTATCTGGCTCGATGCTTTACAGTGAACTAAAAATCATCTGTTTGAATTTTTTGGAACTGTTGTTTACTTTATCTTACCATTATCTTAGCATGGGGACCCTTTGGTTGCATAAAATACATCAGTAAACTCTGTAGTGTAGAAACGCAGAGTCAGGAGTTAAACTGCTCTGAAATACTGAAATTCTAGATCACGATGTTCTCTCCTACACTGACTGTTGGTTTGCACTTGGGCCAATCAGGCTGTGGAGTGATTCTCCAAAAGCCTCCTGTGTACCAAGCAGGGCGGTGTTCACTGGGAAGTAAATGGCAGTGTAGGTGGTCCTGTTTGGAGCTCTTCCTTCTGAAGCTGTCCCTTCTGCCTTTCCTGGCCCGCTCTGCAGTTTGGCATGGAAATGGGCAGTTTTATTTGGGGATTAGCTTTTAATTACTTGGTTCGTTTGTTTACAGAATCTCATTGGCAAGAAGGAGAAATGCACCTTATGAAAATTGACCCCAAAAAATCATTAGTAGGGAGAAAGTCTGTCACAAATCCCTGGTAAAACAGTACCAGGCACCAGGGTTTGAGTTACACCAGTTTGGAGTTGGCCAGATCTTGTAAATGATAGGGACAGCAGATGTTTTGTGCAGGTTGAGCTGGACATGACTTGAAATAAGTGTAGGTCAGGAAGTTTTCTTGTAGTACTGGGAGGAGGTTTTTGGAGGTAGGAATTACAGAGCAGGGGTTAGATCTCTGCATTAGCTTAGGGGAGGAGCTGCCAGCTCGTATATGTGCTCAGGTCAACGTGATGCTTACTGTTCTATCTGGCAGCGTTCGCAGGTGCTGTGCGTAAATGTGTTACTTCATTGCGTAAATCAGAAGCCTTCCTGTAGGGCAGTGGCACTGCTGCGAGGTGGTTCGAAGCTGTGGAATGCTTTGAATTGGCTGCTGACAATAGAGGTGTTGGTGATAATATGTTGTGGCTGTATTTCTAAGGTCAGTTTGTTTCAGATATATAACTTCAGATAGTGGGGATGTGCCTGTTAACTGGTTTTGCAAAATTCTGAAGATGTCTTGAAGTTTGCTACTAGAATAAATAATTATTCAGATGTGAATGCAGCTCTTTTGGTATGCAGTCCTCCAAGCCATTTTGAGAAAATGAATAATCCTGACATTTATTCTACTGCATGCTTCGTATTTTAATCTCGGTTTAGCAGGCAGAAGGACTGAAGTGCATGAGTCATTTGCTCAGTTTCTCAAAGAGCTGAGAATACAACGTCCTCTGCAGCGCCCTCCAAATCCACAACTGACCAGAGAAATTTGTGGCTGCTTCTGGGGGTGTCGGACCTCTCCACAAACCAGTTCAGTGTTTGTTGAAACAGCCAGCGTAAGGCAACTGGTAAATAACGTTTTGCTTTTTGTAGTGCCGTGGTGGGGAAGAAGGGCTGGGCGAAGGAGCCTCCCTCTGCCTGCTGGTTGTGCTGGCCAGCGTGGGATCTGTGTATAAACTGTTCTTCTGCAGTAAACACACAGAAGCTCTGCTGAGACTTCTGGTCAAAGGAATTTTGGTTCTTCGTCAGCCAGGAAGTGAGGAAATCAGAAGTGCAGCAGAGTTCATGAAATGCTCTCGTTTCAGTCCCTCAGGAGGAAAACAAAGTACGTGAGAAAGGCATCAATTAACTATTGTATTGCTGTGCAGCAAATCCTGGATTTGTAAAGCTTGCTGTTGTATAGAACTTGAGCGAAATGGAGTGAAATGTTTCGTTTTTAGTTGTACACAGCAGGCTCCTTGCATAAGCATAACAACACCTAACATTTCTGACTGAAAACGTGCTTACTGAAGTGATCTTGTGGCAGTTGGTATCACGTCATGGATATGAGCAGTGTGCTGCTTGCTAGCAGTCAGTATGAGAACTCTTACGTTTTCCTCTTTTGGTTATCAGAACGTGTTTTTGTCAAGTCAGCTTTGAAGTAAAATGTCTCTAGAGATATATCTTTAAGTATGATCAATGAAGGCACACAATGATGGGAATTATAGAAAGGTTTTGCTTTTCCATTGTGGATAAGCATTTGTCTCAGTTCATTGGCAGATGATGATGTCTGTCTTCTCTATAGATTTCTATCACCGCTGCTTCAGTTTCCCCCCACAGAATGTTTGCTTTAGAACTATTTAAGGAGTTCTATTGGCAGGGTGCCCCATGGTGTTGGTGTGGTGGGGGCACCTAGTCTTTCTCGGACACAAATGCAACTGAAGCACAGCAGAAGCTGTTGAGTGGGTTCCTGCTGACCTCCAGCTTCTTCTCATCCATCTGTGTCCATCCCACGTGCTTCATTCATCCCGGAGGTCAGCCCGCATGCCCTAGGAGTAGATGAGGAGTGCTTTGAAACTGAAGGTGTCTTGGGGAAAGCACTGCAGACTTGGAGAAGTGGCTGGTGGATGAGTTGCATTGCTTCCAAAGTAGACTTGAGGACACAGAAGCCTCTATGCAGCAAAGTGCTTAAACCTGTGCTGGCATTGAAGTTTGAAACCACTACATATTTTTTAAAATCAGTCATGGGGTTAAGTACCTTCCTGAATTAGAATTGAAAGTGAGAGCCAAGAGGGCTCTGAGTAGGAGCACAGAGAGAAAATGGGGAAGAGGTTAGTTAGGTTGGGATAGGGAACATGAGTGGCATGGACCAAAGGGGATGTGCTACAGCACCTGGAGGTGGGAACGGCAGTTGGTTGGCAAGTTGTCCCTGCCATCATGCAGCTAACCAACGTTTTATCATCCCCTCTGCCCCCACTCTAGGATTTCTGTCCCTGAGTCATGGCAGACAGAAGACCAGAGAAGTCATGTGAACAAGCATGTGAATCCCTTAAGCAGCAGGATTATGAAGTGGCAGTGAAGCATTGCACAGAGGCACTCCTTTCCCTCAGCCAGTACCCCCCAGCTCACCTCCCGGAGGCATGCCAGGCAGAAATCGACCGCATCAAAATCGAGACTCTGCTGTATAGAATTGCTTCCTTTTTACAACTTGTGAGTGTGACTCTTTCATAGTATCTAATGAACTGGAAAGAACAATCAAGTATCTTGTACCATCAAGATTTAAGTAAAATTCTGTGTTTTCCTATAGTTGGCATATTGGTTTGCCACAGAATCCTCATTGTTAAAACATGTTTGAGGCTTCTGTCTCATAGTTTTCCCTGATCTGTTTATTTTTCAAGATTGGGACCTCTAAATAGTTTGGGTCTGAATCACAGTTTCTTAAAATAATAGAGAATTGCCATTTTTTAAAAATCCAAAATATATTCTAAGAAGAAAAAATAAGTGATTTTCGAGTATTATTTTCATAAAACTATGCTGAATGATGTTCCAAATTACCTTCTCTTTAAAGAGCATTAAATTAAAGTTACAGATGTAAATGCTCAAAAAGCAAAGTTAAGAAATGCCAGAATTCAGGCAACCAGTTCATTCTTAATTTAGCTGCTTTTGCATAACCTAACAGTAGTTTCTTAATGTTTGATCACTGGTAGTTTTCTATTGCTAGGCTAGAGCATGTCTGCTGAAAGACGTAACTCTCAGGCTCTGGCAGATTTTGAATGGAAATGTGAAAACTGAGAGCTTTATAAGGGTTTTTGTAAATGCAAGGCAAGGTGCATGTCCCTGAATTGTAGGTGATGCCATTACCAAGAGTATGACCTTCCATGAATGCATTAGAATGCTACAACTCCTTATGGGAAAGGGCATTGGAATGATTAATTTTTCTTTACCCTTCTGTTTTGGAAATGTTATTACAGACTTACAGGGGCCTTCTTGTCCTCAAATCTTCACGTATCAGTTATGAACATCATCATCTCACATGGAAAATGTTTGGCCAACTTGTAAGAGCTTGCTGGACGCCTTTAAGATAAATCACGCCCATTCTTTAAATAGATAGCTATTCCATGTGCAAAACAAGAATTGGGAAGCTTCCTGAGTTTATATGTGACCTATCATATAGCTGGGTTGGTTTTTCTGTTTGTTTTTTTAGTGGCAGTTGTGTTCCCACAGATTGACTTCTCAAAATAAATTCCATAGGTCAATAGGCAGATAGATGCTTAGCAGTATTTAACACATTTCTGACCTGAATGCCTCTGGAAATGCTTTGAGGCACCTGTCTGGATGTTCAACATAGTGACATTTGTTGCAGTAAGCCTTCAGGGATTTTGGAAAACTCTTGCAATCAAAACCTCTCCATTAAAGAATTACATAGATACTTTAAGTATTTAAGTACTTAAGTATTAAAGATTTATACAGATTTTGAAGTAGAAAAATGTCTTATTTTCCTCTGTGTTTTAGTAAAAGATGCAGCGTTTAAAATCACAATTGAAAAGACAGAATAAATAAACTACAGACCCTACAAATTCCAGCAGCAGTGTTAGCAGCAGTTGTTTTCTTTAATGCAGAGTGTAGGAAGAAAGTTAAGTTTTTTCCTGGATGTTGTGAGCCACCTACAAATACGTACATAAACGTACCTTTGCGCATTCACATGCCTCTTTTAAAATATTATTTGCTGAGAATTTGAGGACAAAATCAGCATTGTGAAGGTTCATTAGTTTGGATTTGTCAAGTGACTGATGTTCTTTACATGTTCTACCCAGGAAATAAAGAGCCAATGAGTTTGTAAAAGTTTTAAGAAAGATGTAATTCAAGCATGTAGTTGTTTATGCCAAGTGGAATAATGCTATTTTTAAACTTTTCGTGTTTTACCTTTCAGAAAAAGTATGGGCAAGCAGATGAAGACTGTAGGCATGGTATGGTTATTTCTTTTTTTTACTATTTAGTGTTATAAAGTGCAGTCAGTTGTCTGAATTTGTTGGTTTGCTAACAGAGGATGTTTTGCTAGTTACATTTATCTGTTTTATAATACCTTCTCTACTTGTTTTTCTAAGGAGATCTCACTATTCTATAACTCACATTCAGGTGCCAGAACTGCAACACAACTTTCTTTGGCATAGGGGTAACTCTTTGGCTAATAGGTATTTTAGTATACAGATATAGGATAGATTGATAATGTTAGGATTTTTTTGATGATAAAGACAACTGGTCGTTCCGTATTCCTTCCTAGAGTTGTTGGTTGATATTTGGGTTTGCATATTAGGTGTTGATCAGAGAAATACAGCAGGATGGTGCTTATGTTTGGAAGCTTCAAGAAATAGAGATGAACATGTGGCTCTTTAAGTCGAGCCTTTTGTGTTTCAATGTCTTGTTTAACTGAGACATTTAAAAGGAATTAACCAATCTTGCTAATGTTTTGTAACTGATTTATAAGGAAAGTAACTCAGTACTTACTGAGAACTCTGCTGAGTTGGGTAAGCATTTGGTAAACAGTTTATTGGTTAGATTGAGAAGGACAAACAGGGCAGATCCCGTCTTCCAGTTTTGGGTTTCTTAACTATTCTTGAATCTTAAGAGAAATTTCCTGGGACCACAGTTCTGTTGCATGGACTGTTGTGATGTTTCTGTGCAGTGGTGTTTTCTTTTTTAAAGTGCATTTGTCTTCACTGGTACTCAACTTGTAGACTTTTCTTGGTCTAACTGTTGATACATGCCAAGTCCTCTTTCATGATGGCAAATAAGTGAGAGAGATGTGTGGAAAGAAAGGTGATGGTTAAAGGAGGTAGGAAGGAGTATCCTTCTTAATGGATAGTGTTCTCATTGATGCAATCTGATGGGACTGTTGTAATGTCAGTTGGGTGACATTTGTCTGTTGACATTTTTCGTCACTTAGCAAGTGTGTCAGAAGTCAGCATCTCTGATGAACTGTAGTGTTAACTGCATTATTCCTTTCTCTCACTGGTTGTGCATAGAAGTGGGTGGAAGAGGAATGCCAATCGTTTGGTACACCTGAACATTGGAAAAATCTCGAGAAACCAGCCTGTATCTTTGTAACAAAGCATCAGTCCAGTGTAGTGTTAATATCTTAATTCATGCCAGCATGTTCTGCATGTACTTTTTCCAGATCTAAAACTGAAGACATTTATCAACTTCGTGCCATATTTATTTGTCAGTGTAAAAGTGGTGTGTGTGTGTGTGTGTGTGTGTGTTCCTGTATATTATATACACCTTATTTTTATGCATATAGCTATCAGAAGTTGGATTGGGGTTCCCTTTGTTGTGCTGTTATTGATTGTAGCCTAACATCTGAGTATTTTCATTGTAATCCTTGAAGGTTTTTGCTCGTTTAGTTTGAAATATCCTTTGGAAGAAAGCACCTTAGTATGGCCTAACTGTTTTCCTTGATACTCACAATTTTTTTAAAAAGACAGATTCCTATTTAGCCTTTTTACAAACCCAGTGTGCTGAATACCCGTGACTGTTTTACTTTGACCTTGAATGATAAGTTGTTTTGGGGGTAAATCAAGAAATGCATGTTCTGTATAGCGTAGTGCTTGTACTATTACAAGGAATGATAGTAAAGTAAAATCCGTTAAGCTGCTACACAAATTTTTAACGAAAGGAATTAGTTCATGTATTGTAACATCTTATGTGCAACTGCATGTTCTAGCTTGGGAGTGCTGTGTGGTTAATGATACAAAATTTCATAATTGGACATCCAGTCTTTGAGGCTAAAATAGCAAACTGTCAGACATGCTGAAGCTATTTCTGGTGCTGCTGCTTCTGGTTTGGGAAGTAGGCTCTATTTTTGGAAATGTGGTCAGTGTCATCAGAGTGGTGAATCTGGAGTAATCCTGGAGGGGCTGTACAAACAGTATTTAGTTACCATTTCATTTTGAAGGGCTGTCCATTTGGTTTTGTGTACATGTTTTTGTGGGACTCTTATTTCTGTCACGTTTGATGTGATTGCTGTTAATGATGTGAACGTCTGAGTGAGGAGCTTTGATTTATTATTCCAAAATGTAATCCTGAAGCGGCGGTGAGTGTAAAATTCCTGTTAGCACTGACACAAGCTGTTGGCACCCATGGTCTGCGTGAATAGCAGTATAAACACAGATGCTGACGTTGCCTGCGATAACAGTAATACTGATTTGTAGTTCTGTGATTATTATTATTTTTTTTTTTAAACAACTGTCCAGCCTTTTCAACTCACGTGCTCAGCTTCACTGGCCTTTTAGTTGCTTGGGAGGGTGTTGCTTTTTCTGGTCAGGTAATGTATGTGATTTCACATTATGCCTGCTGGTCTGAAGCAAGGCTGTGTCATGAAATAAGTCTTTTCACTATTGGGAGCGTTGGTGAAAGTGTCTGTTTGTCTCACTAGCTGATCCAGTGCTAGAAAACGTGAGGCAAGTTTTCTGTTACGTGGAGCTTGTAAACTTCTCGACTGAAACAATCATTCCTATATCCTGAACTTTACAGCATAAGTGAATAAAAGCCCTTTTAATGTAACAGGAATTGACCACGACGAGGTTAGCTATATTTGGAAACTACAGGGCATGCTTTTTGTGAGCATGAATGGATCTTCCTGAGCATGTTTGTGTTACTGAGAAGTTGTTGGTTGCTGGGTTTTTTTTTTCCCCTTTCTGTGAAGAGGAGGTCCTTTGTGTCCATGTCACATATTAGGATTTATCCTTACCATATTTAATTTTTTGTCTATTTTAGAATGTAAACATTACAACCTTTTTTGAGACTCATGTACAGCATTTCTTAGATGACAAGTTTCAAGTTAATATTAGGCATGAGCAAGTAATACCAAGCCTTGTCTTTCAAAGAAGCCATGGTTTTAACCCACGTTTCGGACATTATTTTCATGTTAAAGGTGAGGGAAAACTGTAGGGTTTCTTTAAGTGTGTGTTGTGATGAAGCTAATAGTTGCTGGTTTGTGTTGCAGTGCTGGGAGAGGGGCTGGCCAAGGGAGATGGATCTTTCCGTGCAGTGCTCTGCTGCATGCATCTTAAAGGGAAGCTGCAAATTGTGTCTAATGTTCTTTCCAAATCACTGATGGGTGAATCACTGGTAAGTGTGTTTCCTGCAATCCATGTAATTTAAAAAGCAGTTTTGTACTTCCATTTTTTGGGGGCTGTATTTGAAAAACAAACATATATTTGACTGGCAGGTTGCAGCAAAATGAGTGGTACCAAAAGCCAGAGATAAGTATCTGTTCGGTCAGGACACCGATCATGCTGTATCAGTGCTTTGGAGTCAGCATGATTTAGACAAGTTTTTCTTATTGTTGGCTCTGAAGAGAGAAAGGAAAAAAAATACAGTGGAAAAAAAAAGTATATTTGTGTAATTTAATGGAATAATGTGAATTTTAAACTTCAGCTTATGTTTTTGGGTTGCATCTGACACCATTTTGTGTGTGCTTCAGTAAGTTTAACCTTTGAAGCAGAAAAAATATTGATGGACTATTAAGTAACTGGCCTACAGTGTAAGACAGCATGAAGAGTTTTTCAGGGAAATACTTTATCTTATCAAGACTTCTGTTTTACCCTTGAACTGTTAAAAAGTGTTAAGGTTTAAATGTGACTGTACATGTGGGGAAAAGTAGGGACGTGTATAGGTCTCCAAAGAATGATATCCTTGTAATTTTTCTAATCTTGATTAAATAATATGCAATTTACTACCTTGAACTGCTGGTGGTGCTGAATCCAGAGATGTGGCTGTAGTGCAGAGAAGAGCAACTCTTGTCAGACTGTGACGTGTATTAACTAACATCAGAAACTGTTCTAGGAGAGGCTGTTACCTTGAAATCGGGTGTTGGAAAGTAAAAGGAGAGAAAAATGAGTTCTCTTTTAGAGTGTATTGCTGCATGAGCATTGCCTTGTAATTACACATTCTAAATGATTAATCACGTTCAGTATTATTTAACTGTAATGCTTAAGTATAATTTTTTCTGTATTATTATGAGTTGTATGTTGATACCTTATTAGTTATGCAGAGTCACTTTCCTAATGAGATATCTATGAATATGGATTTTTTTTATTTCTTTTGGAAAATACGTTAATTGAGCCAAAGACATGAATGTGCACACTGAGTGACTGTGCTTTTCCCCAGTTAGACATTCACCTAGAAAATAACCTGCAGTGAGCTGAAATCCATGTGTTGTGTCTCGTTGCTTGACTTTAGCAGTAGGTTTTTCTGGGGGATTGTTCTGGTTGTTTGTCTTTGCTGTATATATCCTGATTTATTATTATTATTATTTTCCTTCTCTCCATCCCCCACTGTTGACTTTTTGTACATAAATAAAAGACTTTTCTTTGTCTGGCTGTTGTTTTCTAGTGGGGAAAAAAGATGTTTCATTGACAAATTCCTGGCAAGATTGAAGGAAACTTGATTTTAGAAAAATGAGTAAAATAACCCCAGACTCCTTATCATAGGGAATGTAAAGTGGCCTTGCTTGGTACTACTATTGTACAAAAAGGTATCTTCATATGCGATTCCAGAGTTTTGTAACAAAGCAGAATTTAAGAGGTTTTTACAGATTTAAGGTCATTAGTCAATGTTGCTTCTGGTGGGAATATTAAAATCAAATTCATTTACTGACTTCTGCCAGTGGATAAGAAGAGAAATGAAACAAAGTTTTGGAGGGAATTCATTGAAGAGCTGGAATCCATCCACTTTCCTCCCCTGTGACTTAAAGAGAATGACTCTTGGTAACTTTATTACGTGTAAGCTCAGCAGGTTCAATTTGCAACCTTTCTACTAAGGAAGTGAAAAACGACTTTGAAAAAAACCCAAAGCTTGTGAATTGTTGAGTACATAATTTTTCAGTGGGGCACAAAGTAAAAACGTGGAAGTCTGGTGAATGCAACGGTNTATGCTTTAATACGTGTAAGCTCAGCAGGTTCAATTTGCAACCTTTCTACTAAGGAAGTGAAAAACGACTTTGAAAAAAACCCAAAGCTTGTGAATTGTTGAGTACATAATTTTTCAGTGGGGCACAAAGTAAAAACGTGGAAGTCTGGTGAATGCAACGGTACTTAAATTTCTGCAGAAATATATTGAAATTAAAACAAAGGTCGTCTTTGGGGTTTTGTCNACTTAAATTTCTGCAGAAATATATTGAAATTAAAACAAAGGTCGTCTTTGGGGTTTTGTCGTACATGAGTATAAAGCTGTTGCGCGCAGTTATCTATTTTAGCTAAGTTCACTTTTGAAAGATTTTAATTCAGATATGCTTGAACATGCAGGTATTTTTCATTACATTGCTTATCTTTAGTGAAAAATCCAAAAATGATATAGTCTGCATCAGAGCAGAGAGAGTTGGAAGCAGAAATCAGTAGGCTGTAAAATACATCCTTAAGAAGAAATGAATTCATTGCTTCAATGGCAGTGACAGTTTATTATATTGATTCCTTTGGAGCTGAAGTGTTCAGTAACCATAGCATATGGCTGATGTATAGTGCTTTTTGCCAGCAGCTTACCAAGTGCTGTGTAAAGGTAGGCAGTGTTACAATCAACATTTTGCAAGTGGAAAGCTGAGGCATGGAGTTATGACTTGCGGAAGGTGACCCAGGAGGCCAGTAGCCAAGCTAATAATGGAGTAGAGGTGTTGAGCATAGAGCCCTTGTCCACTGGGGCATCATGCCTTCATGGCTACCTCTTGTGTGGGGGTATCGGTCTGGATGATAGCATTCAGTAAGTAATGTTACTATTAATATTATCTATCTTGGGTGGTACCAAACACTGTTTTTCCAACTTGTTCTAACTGTGCTGCTCTTGTACACAAATGTCATTTAGCACTGTGCATTTTAAGTCAAATTCATCTTTCCTCATTGCCCTTCTCTTTGGTGATGAGGGGAATGAACTCGCTTGCTGTTGTTTAATGTATTTGAAAGTTTGTGTTTCACATGTTAATATTTTCTTCCTCCACTTCTCTCCCCAGAACGGGATGGTAACTAAAGATCTGACACGACTGAAAACACTTCTTGCTGAAACAGAGGTAATAATGAGCGTGCTATTAAAAAAATATTGAGAAGCAGCCGATATAACTGAAGAATATCCCAGCATGTCAGGGCTAACTGTACACCTGCTGGTTTAGATACTGTAGTTTCCACTGGACTCTTGTTCTCTACCACCTTTTCAGCAGCCTTTCCTCCCAGTTTCTCATGATGTATGAGAAAATAGTGATGCTCATAGGTTGAAGTAGCAAGTAGAAAGAATTTGATGCATTTTAATTATGTTATTTGTTTATTTTATTTTTCTCTGTTGGAAATGATTCTGAAGTTACATGTAGGACTTAGGTTAAATGGCAAAACCCTCTCTGTCTCTACTTTTAATCTTTTTATTTTTGGTGGAACCCTCCAAAATTCTCTTCTGAAGTTGAGCGGACTCAGCGTTCCTGACAGGATTAATTGTATCAGTGGTTGTAATTTAGTTATTACAAAATCATGTTTGTGACCACAGCTGATTTCAGACATCTGAATGTTTTTGTATCAATTGATCTAAAACACATTTTTTAAAAGTAAGGAAGCCAGAGCAGTTCTCATTGCTGAAATTGTTTTGTGAGCCTTTATAACTGTATTTTTAATAATT
The DNA here is from genome assembly GCA_002909625.1 of Bambusicola thoracicus. NCBI lineage: Eukaryota > Metazoa > Chordata > Aves > Galliformes > Phasianidae > Bambusicola > Bambusicola thoracicus. The sequence goes on from PPHD01006576.1 coordinate 23,014, forward strand.
GTAGGCAGCTGATAAAGTTCCATCAGGATATCATGTAGAAGATTTAGAAGAAGGTATGTAGTTCTTTTATAAAGCTACTTAATTTGTAGTGGGAATTCCTTGAAGATTCTGATGAATGTTCAGCACTGGATAGCAGTCACCAGAAACCAGTCTTGACTGTTTATTTTGATGATCTGTTGGGGTTTAGGTTGAATGATCTCGTTGGTTGAATTTGTTGACAGAATTTTCCACTTATTTGTCAAAGTGTTGTAGCAGAGCTTGCTTAATTCTGCAAATTATTGAAATTTGCCTTCATACCCTTTAAACCTTTGTTCTAAATAAATCAGTTAGGAATTGAAGATTATTTTTGAGGTGGATAATTTTGCACGTGTACGAATATAGTTTGGGTTGATGTTTAATGGCATGGTTCTCTGGGTACTATCAGACTTAAAAGTAATTGGCAATTAGTCAGAACTCGGGTTACTTTCCTACCCTGCAGGGTCCCGGGATGGCTGGCAGTTCCGCCCTCCACCCAGGGGAGTCACAAGCAGTGAAGAATATACACTATGTAAAAGGTAACGCCTTTGCTTTATACCAACATTCTCAAAAGAATCAGAACACTTCCTCTTTTACTAAGCTGATAAGTGAGTGATTAAATGTTCAGAAATGTGAAAGCACTTAATAGAACAGGAGTTGATTCATTCACAGCTTTTTTTAGAGCAGTCTATGCAGAAGCACCTCAGTTTTTCTGTAAAGTAAAACTACTTGTTCTCTTGTCTCGAGAGTAGTTTGAGCAGCATTTTTCTAGAGGCAGGGCAACATCTGTCTCCTTCCCCTCCCTTTTTGAATTTGTGTAATTTCAGATGTTTGGAAATTCACTCCCATAGACAGCACTGATAGCAAATGGAAGCACAGGGAAGTGTTCTTTGGCAGCACATAGGTGCATGCCTTCAGATAGGTGAGCTTTGCTGAAAAGTAATCTTTGCTTAAAAGATGTTTGCAGAATTTCCCTCTTAAATCATATAAATGGAGGTGAATTGTCTTGCTGAAAGTCCAACAGCTTTTAGTTGTATTGAAGTTTCTTATCCCAATTTCAGTCCACCTATTGCCTATAGTTTGTCCTGTTATAATCATAACTACTTATGTAATACTGTATTAGGGGGAAAGAAACAAAAATCATGCACTTCATTCTGCTATATCTGTAATTTATGCAAATGAGTAAAATTTATTGCATGGGTAGCAATCTGACTTGCTTTTTAGATGACACCACTCAATTCTGCTGAAATTGGAGTACTTCTCGTGTGATTTTTTTTTTTTTTTTTTT
>PPHD01006577.1:7271-24313 GCA_002909625.1 Bambusicola thoracicus
CAAGAAAACATGACTTTTAACCTATTTGCATGACATTGGGAGGGCTTGGTGAAGGAATATTTAGACTTTGTAATAATTTTTATAATACACTATTGTTTTAATATCTCCAGTGCTGCTGAAGTTGTACTGACCTATGCCATAGCATCACATATCATTAATTCTTTATGATAGGGGCTACAAAGCAGCTACATTGCTTCAGCGTGTTTACCACACTTTTGTTTTAAGTCCAAACCACCCACTCTTACCAATAGGAGTACACAATGTCAGTGTGTGAGGGGCACCTACATGTTAGCATTTGTGTTTTCTATCCACATCTTCAATCTTCACATGAATATTTGGTCAGGGATTTTCATTGCTGCTGCCTCAAAACAATGGCCACCACTTCAGCAGTGGAACAGCACTTATATGGCAACCAAATGCAGGTAAATATTGGCAAAATACTATTGAACATTTTTGTATCTTGTAATTGTTATTTACATCTTTATACTTCTAAGGTTTTCACCTTACATTTGTACGTTAAACTTTTCCAGTGAAGGATTCTAAGTCTGCCAGGACTACCACCTGTGTTCACTGGTGTGAATTTGCAGACAGACTGGGAGAGTTTGTCCCTCCACCCCTCCTGCTGATTTACGTGGATGGAGGTTTGATCGCTTCTATTGTCAGCATTTGTTTTCTTTTCTACTTGAGGCATATCTTATGTGTAGAGCAATAAATAACATAATTCTAGCTCTATGGCTTCAGATGGCACAGTGCCCTCTGCTCGAACTCTTTGGAGAGGGAAATACTCTAGCTTACCGTCAGAGTTTCATTTGCAAGCTTTACTTTGCCTTAGTCTTATTTTAAAAATTTCAAAGCTTTGCCTCCACAAATCAGGTTAAACTGTACATTACAAGGGAACTGCTTGACCTTGAAGCAATCCTTTTTGAGGCAGAGGTGACGAAGGGGTTGGCAGGCAGGATTTATTGTGCTCTGAGGAATGCAGAGGGAGCACATGAACATAAATATACAGAGAAACAGGAGCGGGAATCGCAGATGGATCTGGCAGATAAGACTTGGGCCTGTATCTATAAGTAGGTCAAAAGTGTGATGGTATCATCTCCAATGGAAATACAATTCAAAATCTGGTCTGGGTGGTATATGATGCCAGACAAGCTTCATTGGAAACATAAAACATTATCTCCATTATTCTGGTAAGACTGCAGAGTAAGTAGGATAGTCAACATAAATTATAGGCTTGAGAAGTTAGGTGCAAAATATATGAGGTAACTGGAAATATTGCAGAGAAAACCATCCTACTGAGCAATGCCAAAGCTGTGTGGCCTGCATGCTGAAGGACTTGGAGTGCTGCTCAACAAAGCCAGTGGAAGCAGAAGAAAGCTAGTGGCAGTTACTTGTCCACTGAAGAGTACGTGAGCATGACACACCTGAGCTGATTCCCCTGGTCCTCATTCCACAAAGAAAGAGGAAGAAAAAAGAAGCAGAAAGGTTGGATGTTGCTAGCAGGTAGTCCAGGCTCTTGCAAAAAAGGTGAGAGTCTCTTTGTCAAGGGTGAGTGGGGGATGTGTTTGTATGTGTGTTTAGGAAAACAACCTGTGTTTGCTGAATTTGATTTTCCAGTCTATTCACTAAACTGATTATCTAACATTATCATGATCAAATCCTTTAGTGCTCTAGCATTTTTCTTACTAGGACAAATACAGCAAAAGTCAGAATCTTTTGTTATTATTATTTTTTCAGCAAGCTGATTTTTCATAAGTTGTTGCCTGGTGAAAACCCCTAACAAGCCCTCCCCACTCCTAGTCTGATTGTACTCCTTGTGCTAGCTGCCCACTTCTGCCTTCTGCAGCTCCCTGATCTGTCTTTGGTCTACATACCTGTTATCCTTCTTTCAAGGTCTTTGATACTTCAGCTGGCCCAGAGAGAAAGGGGAAAAAATAATGAAAACATTGAAAGAGAGGTGTAGTGAAGAGAAATGAAAGGAGATGAGTAGGCGTGGGAAAAAGAGACAGAACAAACAGAGTTGAAGAGTCAGAACAGACTACATGTTTACTTTCTTTAAAAAGGTAAGTGGTTGTGTTTTGAAAGGCCCCTGCTGTTGTTCTTTCCAGCAGTAAAACCTTTTATTTGAGATGTTCGGTTGTATTTTTTCCATTCTCCTGACTCCTTTATTTCCTTTCTCTGACTCTGTGTTACAGGTTTAGGATGCGACCTTTCAGAATATGGTGTTGGATTTTGGGGCCCTTGGATAGTAGTGACTTATTTTGTACATATTTGCATAATGAGTTAATTAGACATAATATGTGGTTAGAATTAACTACACCGCACTCTTTTGTAGGAAGTCAGCACAGTTTTCTGCCAAAGTATCCCCTTAGACACTCTCTCGGGGGCCTGTTAGGATTCCCTGCCCACATTCAGCTATCACTAACTTCTGGTGATTAATCTGTGAGCTCTGATACATTATATACGCAGTGTAAACCTATAACCCCCCTACTCTGGAATTACGGGATTTTGTAACAATGATGACTTATATTTACTAAAAAAGAGGAGAAGAAAAATTCAAGCCCACGTGATTATAATGAAGAGCTTGATAATGTTATTAAAATTCATCCAACGTACACAAAAAATTACATGGGAAGAGAAGGGAAGGGAAGGGAAGGGAAGGAAAAAGATCAGTCTTTATTATTAACGGTGCACTACAGGTAATGTTGTCTGCTCAGCTTCTGAGAAGAGTTGTGCTTGCTTCCTCACTTGGAAAAACAATGCCACTGTGAGTGTGAGTCAAGCTTGTGAAGCTTCTCACATTTATGTCCAATCTGTGATGTCTATCAATGCATGAAATGTCTATCACTGTGTTCCGCAAGGTGCTGCATGTTGACCCTCTTTGGTGTCTCTAAGATTGTCACAGCAGATTTTGTTGTCCTTTCATATGCATAGGTTTACGGTGCATTTATGATAATACTCTGCGGACGTATTGCACAGTCTCTGTCATGTCATTGCAGTTCCAGTGGTCTGCATGCCAAGACTCCTTATATTGCTTGCTCCAGGTGATGTAAGGAGGGTTCTGAGTAACAGGCAGTAACTTCAGCAGCATGTCCCTTACTGTTCCTGATCATACACCTGTCTAATTTCCTACTACCTTTTCTCTGATAGGCAACTAAAGCTCCTCTTGGAAGCCCTTGCCACTTCCCAGGACAGGATGCTAGACTAGATGGAGTGACAGCCTAATGCATTTAAACAATACCTAGGTAAGAACTGAATCTAAAATAGAATTTAGAAAACAGCCCTAAAGGCACGGTTGCTGTTTTGTCTCTATTAACATTCAGACAAGGAAAAGTTAATTCTCAGTGTTCAATGTCTTACACAGCAGGAGAAATAAAGGATGAGTAACCAATGCCTGTATGTGCCACAGAGAGTTGCAAACACAATTCTATATGCCTATATAGTAACTGCTTTCCACTGGCCACTCTCTGGCCTCAGAACTAAAGGTGGATGAATCATATTATTTCAACACAGTGAGATAATTGAAAAAATATGAATTAGCTTACTTTATTTCTCTGAAACAACATCTCACTATAATTAATAATCCCAGATCCAGAACATATGTACATCTTCTGAATGAAATCACGTTGACAAAAGCACTAACCACAGAACAATGGTCTCTAGTTGGATAAAAATTAAGTTTTTGCCCTCCGCTTTTTAAAAAGTCTTATCATTCTGATTTTGGTCCCAACAGGACCCTTATGAAGGGGTTAAAAGGTACAGCCATTGAACTCTACAGTTGAAGAGTTGTACAATTGAAAGATCTGTAACGTGTATAAGTTGAGTAATTTCAGCAGAGTACTCTGGGGAAGAGTACTCCATGGAGTTTCTTTCCATGGAAAGCAAAGGCACTGTTGGCAGTATCAGCAAGTGGTAGGAAAATGTCTGATAACATCATTAAAATATGTCAATGGATTGAGATGGGCATCTTTTGTGGAATTGAATCAGCTTTGACAAAATTTCCGTTGTGTAAGATTTCTCCCAGAAAAAGAGGGGAAATGTTCTTCTCTTTTTCACACTAGGATGACAGAAGTCATTTCTCCTGCCTTCTGCTGCAGGTGTGCTGTTAGAGCTTTCATTTTCTTCAGGTATCCACTCTGCCTAATTCCCACCTCTGATCTCCTTTTCATTCTCCTGTTTCATAGGTGATTAAAAGTCAGTCTTCTGCTAGGATAGTTCCATGTTCCACTCCAAAAAGAAAGAAGGATTACAGATCAGTGCCCATGCAGTTAGTGATGATTTTGATTCCTTATTCTCCTGTTTCCTAGCTCCTATTATTATTATAGAAACCTAGAATATTTCCGGCTTATTTCAGATATTTTCAGTAGGCAGGAAAGCAATATTTTCTGCCCATCTATGCTTGAAGAACTTCCAAAGATGCACTGGCTGAACAGGATGTCCCAGTGTCCTTTCCTAAGCCTTCTGATTAAAAGCATTATCACCCGAGAAAGCCTTTCTTGTCCCCCAGGATAAAAGGAGGGAAAGTGAATCATTTAATATCGTGGGTCAGGGTACACTCAGGATTCCCCACAGTTTTGAGAATCTGTTCAGAAAATTATGTGCTGGAGAGAGATAGAGGTTTAGTGTAGTCAACTGCATCACAGGGAGACAACCTAGAGGAGATATTTATGAAGGAAAAACTGCAAGTAAGAAAAGCAGTTTTGCAGAAAGCAACATGGAAACAGAACCTGCTATAATCATTCTGAAGGGGACAGATGTTGGCGTTCCACCCTCAGCTCGTCTGGCCTATTATATGTCTGAATGCTAAAGCTTACAATGCTTTTTTCCTCCAATTTCAGAAGTGTCAGACAGGAGACACAGTGCCAGTGAAAAACCTTATACCAATCTCTTGTTAGCTAACTGTGGTGTTTTGTTCCACGGTTGCATGTCTGCACAAGCCGTCATTGTGTCAGTCATAATTACCACCTGTTCAGTGGCTCCCTTCAGGTTTCATCACCTTTGCAGTATTAAGCAGCCAGCTGCAGGAAGCAGAGTCGGCTGCCCTGGAGCAGCAACCGTCAGGCTCCGGATTTCAGGGTATAATTGCTGCCTGAGCACAAACATCTCCCTCCCCCTTGCATAAAACACTCCGTTTGCTCGTTTATTTAGCAGAGATCAGAGACGCATCAAATGCACTTTTTGCCCAGTGTAGGAAGATGGGCCCTATTTTCTATAGGGGCAACTTGGCATGGACTGAATGGAGGACTTTGCACCTCTGTGGCTGTGCCACAGTGTGTCAGTCACACGAAAATGTGTGGACTCCCAATAGGTCTCCCTATTGGAAAAGAGCTACACTTTGTCTGTAAATCCCTTTTTATCTCTTCTGTAGAATGTATGAGCTGCCTCTGGCATGGAGGTCTAACTGTAACATCCTAGAAATCTCCCATTCTTGGTGACTTCTGAGTAAATCATTGGTGTACCTGATGGGTACAGCTGTTTACTAGGGTGGATAGTGATATGACAAGGGGGAATGATTTTAATCTGAGACAGGGGAGGTTTAGGTTAGATATTAGGAGAAAGTTTTTCACACAGAGGATAGTGATGCACTGGAGCAGGTTGCCTAGAGAGGTTGTGCATGCCCCATCCTGGGAGGCATTCAAGGCCAGGCTGGATGTGGCTCTGGGCAGCCTGGTCTAGTAGTTGTTGACCTTGCATGTAGCTGGGAGGTTGAAACTCAATGATCATTGTGGTCCTTTTCAACCGAGGCCATTCTATGATTCTATCTAAACCTTTCTTAGTCTTCAAGAAGGGCAGATAGACAGACCCCATTGGGCCCAATCAGGCAGAAAGAAATAGAAATGCAAAAGTGGGAGGCAGTTGATGACCATTCCTATCAGGTTTGTACAGGGTTTCAAATGCCTGTTGCCTTTTCCCTTTTCCCATCTCTTATTTACCCTGTTTTATAAATTCAGCTTTGGCTGAATGACCCATACCAGCAGGTCTACCGACAATCATATTGCATTTTGTTAACTGCTTATGACTTTTGGACAGTGTGCTGCTGTGATTGTCACACACATTCACTTAAACATGAGGCACACAGAGACACAAATTGTTCCAGCATGCAGCTTTCCATGATAGATTTATACATACCAATTGCAGATGCTGTTTGAGGCTGCTGAGATTGGTGAGAACAGATCTTGGAAGTAGTGAAAATCCTCTCCTCTGATGAGTACCTGGTGTGCTGAGTTTCTTAGGCTCAGTTAGGAAAAACTCAGATACCGTCAGACCTTTCTCAATCGAACAGAAATGCTACGAAGCTGGAGTAAATATGTGTGCTATGTCAGAGAGACAAGAATGACAATAAAAGCTATAAAGTACTGGGAATAACAAATGTTGAGCATCTAAGTGAGTAGAAGAGAAACAATTTCATTCATACCAGAAGTAAGGAGAAATTTAGAGGTTCAGAATTTTTGTGTGATTACGTTCTCTGCACTAGGATGTTAGAAGAATATTTTCAAATACAGAATATTTTGAGTGGGAAATTTTCTGAGATTTCCCTTTCATAGGAGATTTTCTGAGATAAATTCTACACCAAGTCAAAGGAAGAAGACATAAAACTGTGGATTATCAAAACCAAACAAATAGAATAAAGAATTCCAAACTCCTGTAGATGTTCCTCCCCTTATCTACATGCTGAGCTGGACAGGCATGAGAATTGCCCATCATTCACTCTATTTGATTAATTCCTCTTTAGTTTTCAATCTGAATAAGGGAAAAAGGTTTTAAGGGATTTTACATGAGTTCTTTATCACTAAAGTCTGAATTGTCATCCAGCATGGACTAGAACGTACTGGTTGATGGTCACTGTCCCACTGCTTTTGATGAAGCAGAACGTGACAAAAATTTGAAGGAGGGAAAACCCAGAGGAGAATTTTGTGGAGGCATATTGCACTCTTCAAACTCACATATTTTTCACCAGACTTGCTGGATTTGAAAAGATGCAAGAAATACAGTAATAATAATACACAAGTCACCAAACTCTAATGAAGAGTTAATTGTGAATCTTCAAGCTGAAAATCTGAGCAGCTGTTACACTTCACCAACTGCAACTTTTGTCTGTAATACCATTTCATACTGCTGAACTGCACAGTAGTGAGTTTTCATATGTAACATTAGTTTTGGATCCACTGGAAGCTAGATTGCGGGAAACCTCTAAAATTTCTTGACATTTTAATCTTCTGAAGTGCCATGGTCCACCAGGATGTGCTGTCATATGGAAAGAGGTAACCATAGATATATGGTCACCAATGGCACTACTGTTCTTCATTTTGCTTGTCCTCTTGACTTTTCTTCAGTCCTGAAACTCACTCCTTTGCTTACTGCATGTCTGTCATAATGTTCTTCACAAGTCCTTTAAAACAAATACAATTTCATTTCCTAATGTGACCGCAAAGAACTGTTCCTGTATAAAGTTATGTCTTCCCAACTGTCTCCTTCCAACCATCCCATGTAACTACCCTGCTACCTTACTGTCTGTCCCCCTTTGCTCCCATCTTTGGAACAAGCTGAGAGCTTGCTCATGAGCATTTTTCCACTTGTGAATTTATTATACCACAGTAGGAATTGACTCAATACAGTGGAATGAGCTGGAAAAGAAGAAACTAATGATTAACGTGTACAAGGTGTACAACTGATCTAAGTACATTTTATAGTTGAAGAGCCTTGAGATAAGTATAGACCAGAATCCCATTTGTGAGCAATTTCTAAGTATAGGAAGGCTCAAATCTGAAACAAGACTTTGTTACCTCTTCTTCTCTTGAAATATATCAAAACCACCTAATGAAAGAAATGCACATAAAACATCTGTAGTCAACAGTGCTCCCATTATTATTAAGTAGGAAGCTGTAATTGTGTATTTCCAAGTACCTTATTCCTAGTAGTTAATCTGGAGAAGATGGTATAGATACAGAATATTATTCTAAGCATTTTTAACTTGCTTTTACAAAGATCACCATTAGAAAGTCCAGAGTGGCTCTGAATGAACAGAAATTGTTTGGAAACAGCTGGATGTTAGTGAGCCAAACCACACCTGGGCGCTGTGGATTTAACTGTGTGACGTGCTTGTGTTTTCATTGAAATCTCACCAGGATGCTGTGTCAGACAAATTTGTTCCTGGAGTACAGGTGGCAGGAAAGGCTTGGCCATATGGAAAAGCATTACTCTTTCTGTCTGCCAAAAGCTGAGCTAGATACCCCACAAAACAGAAAGAGGATTTGCTGTGGCCTAAGGGACTTGTTAACTGTGCTGGACATAATATAATGACAGCAAAAATGCTTTCCTTCACTAAAAACAGTAGAATTAAAATGGTGTGAGGAAAAAGGTGATCAATATTAAGCATAATAGAGTAGTTACATATGGAAAGAGCTATAAGAAGACCTTATCAGTATTGTGATCAAAGTAAAGTAACTGCTTGCCACTGAGCCTCTGTCCCTCTATCTTCCCCAAGCGTGTCAGTAGTAAGATCATGCCTATTGTCACTCTCACCAAGTTTTATATGATTCTCTTACTTTTGAGCTGGGCTCTGGCCTGTGATGCCCTCTGTGTCACTCACAGTTATGCAGTAACTGAGTGAATTTGTATCTCAGGCACTGCAATGAAGACAGTGACCTGCCAGTTTTCACTTCTACCCTCAATCTAAGAGGGATTTATTTCCTGATAGGAGAATAAAATTTAGAGAAAATGGAGTGTAAGGCTTTAGTTGTTAGATATCACCATTACTCTAAACTTAACCACATCCCAAGGATAGCCTGGACAAGCAAACTTTCCCTAGACATTCCTCATATTGTACCACTGCACAGCAGTGACTTTCATCAGAGGGATAAAGTCAGTTTTTAAACCTTTTTGAATACCTGAGAGGACTTCCCTTCTTGCCAAAACTGTCTGGGCTACTGAAGGAAAAATGGGATAATATTCCCAGAGACCGTGACTCTGCTGTTTCCTCATGCTCACCTCTGTGCCCTCCTTATATGTGCCTTGCCATAAGCAGGCAAGAACGCCTCACAGCCTCTCCAAGTAGGCATGATGAATTTTTTGTATTGCCAGAAGTAACCAGATCATCACTGCTTAGGCTCCGGACTGTGAATAAGCTTGGTCCAAGAAAGCTGCTGTTCTTCCAAAGAAATGTATTCACTGATGCTGTGACTCAACTGTTGAGCTATGCTTGTATATGTGCAAACACAGGGAGCTTTGGATACTGATTGCCACTATAGAATTTCAAGAGATCATCTAGACAGGGCCCTTTACAGCTAAGCTTCCCTTGAAAGACATCAGGTGATTATGATTATTTACCATTACAAGACATTTGTGCAGACTGTTGGTAAGCCAGCAGAAATAGACCAATCTGGTAGCCTACTATAGTGTCATGACTGTCTGGGTATATGTGGAAAGAACAGTGGATGTTTACCTTGACTTCAGCAAGGCTTTTGACACTGTCTTCTATAACATCCCTGTAGGTAAGCTTAAGAAGTGTAGGATAGATGAATGGATGGTGAGGTGGACTGAGAACTGGCTAACAGGCAGAGCTTAGAGTGTTGTGATCTGTGATGCAGAGTCTAGTTGGAAGCCTGTAGCTAGCAGTGTTCCCAAGGGATCAGTAGTAGGTCTGGCCTTGTTTAACATTTTCATCAGTGACCCGGATGAAGAGATAGAGGGAACCCTCAGCTAGTTTGCTGATGATACAAAGCTGGGAGGATTTGCTGACCAGAAGGCTGTGATGCCATTCAACAAGACCTGGACAGACTGGGGAGGTGGACAGAGAGAAACCTGAGGAGTTTTGACAAGGGCAAGTGTAGGGTCTTGCACCTGGAGAGTAATAACTGCATGCATGAGTACATGTTGGGGGCTGACCTGCTGGAGAGAAGCTCTGCGGAGAGGGACCAGGGGGTCCTGGTGGATCACAGGTTGGCCATGAGCAAGCAGTGTGCCCTTGTAGCCAAGAAGCCCAATGGTATCCTGGGGTGCATTAAAAAGAGCGAGGTCAGTGGGTTGACAGAAGTGATTCTCCCTCTCTACTCTCTGCCCTGGTGAGGTTACACCTGGAGTACTGTGTCCAGTTCTGGGCTCCTTGGTTCAAGAAAAACAAGGAACTACTGGAGACAGTCCAGTGGAGGGCCACAAAGATGATTGGTGGCCTGGAGCACCTCCCTGACAAGGAAAGGCTGAGAGACCTGGAACAGTTCAGCCTAGAGATGACCAAGGGGATATCTTATTAATGCTTATAAATATTTAGAAACAGGCATCAAGTGTATTGGGCCAGGCTGTTTTTGGCAGTTCCTAGCAATGAGACAAGGGGCAGTGGCATAAACAGGAACACAGGAAGTTCCACCTGAACATGAGAGAGAACTTTTTCACTCTGTGGATGATAGAGCATTGGAACAAACTGCCTAGAGAGGCTGTGGAGTCTTCTCTGGAGATATTCAAAACCTGCCTGAATGCTTTCCTGTGCAACCTACTGTAGGGAACCTGATTTAGCAGGGGGGTGGACTTGATGATCTCCAGAGATCCCTTCCAACCCCTACGATTCTGTAACTGTGATTCACATCCCCTTCAGCAATAGATTTTTTTGCTAACCTCTCTCTACCAGTTCCCTGAGGTATTTTAAAATGCTTAATCTAAATCCTTAAGCCAATAATAGCTGCATGGAGAGAATCCAAAAATAGAACTGACAATGGGTGTTAATACCAGTTCAGAAACCTTAAGCTCTGAATTGTCTGAATACAACAGTTTGGTGGTCACACCAGATTGAACCCATACCAGGAGAGTGAGAGCAGCAACCTATAGGCAAAATTATGCCATGGCTTTCCAGAAGAAGTAAAGCTTTCCTAACTCCCACATGTTCCTAGAATCTTCTTGCATAAGAGCATAAATGGGAACAATGGTTTCCTCACAGCAGTTCGTAACAGTAAGGTTTGGACTGCATTGTACCTCAAAGGGAGTGATTCTGGGATGTCTTAGGTATCCTCCCAGCTCTGCACCAAACAGAGGTGCAGAGGGGAAAGACTTAATTTGACAGGAAGGTTAGCTACTCTGAGGGAGAGGGTTGTCCTCAGGTGGGAATATTGTTTCTGATGATTGAACTAATTCCCCTAGATCTCACTAATGCATCTCCAGAAGGCACTGTGTGGGACCATGTGGACAGAGGTTTTTAGTGATGTGTTTTCTGAATCAGCAATCCAAGGAACTTAATTTCCTTGCTAGACATAAACACAGCCCAAATCTGGTTAGAATTAATGAGGTGAAGTCTGATCTCTTTTCTTCACCTCCATACCACTTTCCTGTATTTCCCATAGAACATACCAAGTATGGTTCTTCTTCCAGGTCTCTCTGGGCTGGCAGTCATGCAAAAAGACTTTCATGTGCTTTGCAAAGCTTACCTCTTCCAGCTAGTTGGGAATATGAGGAAAACAGACTGTCTCAAAATAGACCGAGACTTCCACTTTCCATTCTGACTGAAACCATTACATGTGGGGAAAATGGCATCTCCCCCACTTACTTTAAGAACAATTTTGAAAGCTCTGCTTCCTCAGTGATTTGGATTAATCTTTGTTGAAGTGCAGCACGGGGACAATATGCAATTCTTGCCTGCTATTTTCTCTAGCTTTGATTTACTGCAGTGTAATATTGGAATCTTAATCTAGTTTCATCAGCCATGACTGGAGCTAGAAAACAGGGCAAGTTATCAGAAGATGCAGCAGGGAGATAACTAAAGGAAGTTTCATTTGGCACAAATTATCAGGAAATCCTCCCAAAATCAAGCCAGCAAGGAAACGATGGAAGTACATGATTTCACTAAAAATGAACAGACACATACGTTGTTACACGCACACACAGATACACAGCCCTTTTGCATCCTCTGGAAGTCTGATTGCTTGCTTTCCGTGACTACTACAAACATTTTAATCCAACCTGGATCCAGCCCAGTCCCCTGCTGTTACTGGCAGCCATTTTAGTATCTTCCCTGTCACAAGTTACACTGCAGTGCTTTGCACATTTGTTTTTATTGCACCCTGTTCCAAACCTGCCGCCTGGGAGCTGTTGGGGTCTGCACCCGGGTCTGAGCGCAGCAGCTTGCACGTCTGCACAACGTGGGTCATTACCATTTTGTGCCTGTGCTGTGTGGGACCCAGCAGCCGCCTCCCAAGAAGGGCTGTGCTCCCAGCGAGCACTCTGTGCTGCCAGCAGCTTACGCAGTGAAGCAAAGGCAGCGCTGGGGGAGGTTGGGGTGGAAGGTGGCAATTACCGGTAATAAGTTTTCAACAGGATTGCCTGTGGGCATTGGAGCTGCTTTTTGCAGCCCTCAGAGGGCTAACCGCCCCAGGAGTCAAGGTCAGCTTGCAAGGGGTGCACTGTTGGGACTGGGACCGATAGGCTCTGACTCCATCTCCAGTTCGTCCATGGTTTAATAGGGTATGATTTCTGGCACATCTCAGCACATCTAATTGTTGTCACTATTGGAGCACAAGGACAAATTGCTGGCAAAAGGGGTTGCATAAAAAATGCACTTGGGTGCAATAGCTATGGCAGTATGTCAGATGACTTCCTATTGTATGCCTTCAAGAGAGATGCAAGCCCTTGTGCTTTATAATTGTGCATCCGTATCACTGAATATGGATAGCGCTAACAAATGCTGTGTAACATGTTGACAACTATGCACACATAAATATGTATTGTTTTTCAGGTAACACCCAGGCAAAGAGAAAAGTGGAGTTTTTATTTCAGTTTCTTTTGCAACATCTGAGTAAACATTTACAAGACAAAGAAAAGTGGAAGTCCTAATCTCTTAACCAGCATCTCAAGACAAAGGCCTCAGATCTCTGTGTTCAGTTCCCTAAAACATTCCTACCTATTACTCAGATTCCACCAATATTTCCTTTTTCTTTCTTTTCTTTCTTTCTTTCTTTCCTTTTTTTCCCCCTACTATTAGCTCTTGAACTCTCTGGTTTGTTCTCTGCATCTTTTGGGTGACTTTTCAAAATTCAGATCATTGCTAAGTAAAAGCTGTAACTGTCCTTTAAACCAGGAATCTTCTTTCTTTTTGACATCAAGACTTCTCTCTTTGATAACTTCAAATGCTTCTCCCTCTCTGCAGTGAGTATACTTAATTTTTACCAATGGTTTTGCTTTGCTAACAGACATGGCAGTAGCACCCTGAATGTTGTTTATCTGCTTTGGCCTCTGGTTACATTTTTTTTTTAATATAACTTTTCAACTATTTTGATATAAACAACATTTTCATTTGTTCAACATTGTTGTGAAGGATTTTGTTTTTCCTAATTATGCAAAAATACCCTTGCTTTTAACATTCAATTAAAGCTGCCTTTATGTGTTAACAGCAGCACAACGGAGGTTTTCATCCTGGGTGCTCCTTTCTCTGACTGTGAACCAAATAAAAGCCAAGCTTTTGCATTTCATAACCTTGAAGTTCTCTGAGTAGTTTCACCTCCAGGGCTGTGTAACTGAAGGTTTTCAAGCAGCTTAGAAAGAAAAGTGAGGAGGGGATTTGGATGGAGAAGAATATGGCAGTAAACAAGAATGTGATTTCAGATTTTCATGGTTTAAACTAAAGCGAATAGCAGCAGGAAAAAGTAGAGAGAATGAGTCAGTGTATATGGTGGGGTGGTTTTATAATTTAAAATACGTATTTTATTAGACTTTCAATGTGAGAGGGCAAATGCATTTCTCATACTGTAGCCCATTTTGTTAGTGTTTTCCAACCCATCTCTGTCTGAATTACGATTGAGCACTGTCAGACTGACAGGAACATGCATAGACCATGCTATCCATTGCTGGGGTGTGCCTGGAGATGCAGTATAGCATAGCAACTGTTCTCATAGCGCTCTGCATTGCCACACAGCAATTTCGGGATAGACCCAGGAGAGACCTTTCCTGGAAAAGCAGATGAACTTGAATGGAGGTAGTGACTCACAAGTGGTGATGAGCTGTGCAGCACTGCTAGGATCACTGGGCAGGAAGAACGTGACTGCTCGCGTTAAATCATCACTGCCCTCTACGCGCCCAGGATTTTTTTATTACCACAAGCAGTCAAGAAACCCTTTGTATTCCAAAACTAACTACTGGGTCCTCTAGCAGTAAGATGATCTTTCAGATTGCCCTGGCTCACTTGATTTATCAATACCAATTCAATGAACATCTATCACAGCTAGAATTGCCAGTATCGCTTTCAGTACCAGACAGGTTTACCTTAAAAGCTGTTTCTCCAACGGTTGACCTTGTCTGACCTTGGTTAGCTTATGCTAGCTGTACAACTGCAGAAAACTGCCCAAAATGTCAGTAGAACACATCTTTTCAGTAGCTATTTGCACCTTCTACACACAGATTCCAGCCCAGACATGCAGATAGCTCCCAATTTGATATTGTACTTATTAGTTAATTTGTAGAAGAAAAGCATGAAATAGAGGGGAAAAAAAAAAAAGACTTTGCTTATAGCAAAGGCAGAATGTTCTTTAAATATATCATGTGCTAGGAGCTCCATGGTTGGAGAGCATTTGTGTGTTTCTGATGAAAAAACTGCAGCAAGATACTGTTTCCATGGTTGGAAAAAACTCATAACAAGCTGTGCAGTATTTTCTGTCTGTTAAACAAAATCTCTTCATGACCCTCATCATTTGAAATAATTCTTTCAGATTCCAAACCACTTTGTTAATGATTGTCTTTGTATAGCAAAGTTGGTGGATGATGGGAGTATGTTATTAATTTTGTTTCTATACAGAGTATTTTGCTTTTTTTTTCCCCCATTATGTTACATGCCTACAGGATAGTTCACTTACAGATGTAATCTGCAAAATATGTTTGCAAGTGGAATTGTCAAGTTGCACAAGGGCACAGATCTCTGTCTTTGACTTTCAAACACAAACCTACTCTTCAAAGAGCCTGAGAAGAAAGTATGGACACTCATAGGACAAACCATTCATTATTCCATGCAATTTCAGATACACACAGTAGAAATCAATGGCCAGTGAAATGTACCCTGCACAGTCCGGAGTTCTTCACTTATTTATCTTCAGCACATTTATGCACATGAACAAGCACATTCATTTTACAGCTCTGGGACAAGAAGATACTCAGAAGTTTACAAGATTTTGCTTATGTGTTGCGGCCACTCTCCTGTTTCCTTCAGGAGCTCTGCACATGAAGAGACTGGCAGAAACAAGGAAAAAAATGTTATAGTTGAGACTTACATGCAAAGACCATGACTCCTTATTTAACTGAGTTGAAAAGTGATGTCTGCTCCTAGACAGGATGGGATAATCTTCCTCACTAAGGACATCATAATGGTTTTCCTTTTAAATTAGAGGTACGGGGTATCTAGTAATACAGTTGCTTTTCAGGAAGATGAATCTAGAATATAACTAGTGCACAGTTACTAGAATGATTAGAGTTTGTAAGATCTGGTTTATGAGAGGAATCGAGCTGCTTCTTCAGTGGTGCAATTTGTGAAGGGCTTCATGTAATGTCCCTGGCCTTAGAATTAAAACAGGCCAAATAGATATCTGTCCTTGAATAGTGGGTGTTATGTGGGACTTGTGTTAAGTGCAAACCATGGTGAAACCCCTGTAAAGGTAGGAATGGGAAGGATGATTAGTATCTTCAGATCATTTAACATGCATTTAGTGAATGATTAGAAAGGCTGCCCATTCAGTAATGAGATTCAGACTCCCTTAGTTAATTGATATTTGACAGAGAACACTGAAAGAAATCTTTTTCAGTTCAGTTTCAGCTTATACTACAGTTGTTCTAAGTTAAAAGTTTCCCTGAGCATCCATAGGCTGTAAAAAACCATTTGTTTAAATTTGCTTGTAAGCTTTCAGTGGGAGGAGAAACTGGGCTTAGCAGTTTTTTTTGAAGTGATGGATTTTTCTAATGCTGTAAACCTGCATATCACAGCATGTCTCAATGCTACTTCCCTGACAGGAAAACAAACAAACAAACAAACAAACAAACAAAAAAAAAGCAACTTGCCATATTTTAGTTCTAGCATGAAGTTCATTAGTAAGAATGAATTCTCAGACTTTCTAAGAACACAAAGCCTATGGTAGGAAAAAAAAACCCCACAAACAAGAATAACACAACAGTTTCTTACATAATCCTTGCTAATTTGCAGGCTGAATCCTTATGCTTGCTTTATCTCTCCTTGCACGTATGAATGATGAATTTAACATGCACAAAAGCAAAGGTGATTGAGAGTACTCCATGCTGATGGCTAGTATTCATGTGCAGATGACAGCTGTTAGATATAGAAATGATATTAATATTGCTTCACTTTTCCCAGCTCCAACTCCAATCACTCACTCTCCTTTAGTCTGTGTCTGCAGTGCACAGGCTGCAGTCTGTCAGATGCTCCTCTGCTTTCTGAAAAAAGTTATGAATTTCCTGGGATATAAAGGGGTACCAGAGGTGTTTTCTTTTGATATCCTTGTAAAAATATAGTTCAGTTTGACTAAGCTACCTTGTTTTATTCACAGTGTACAGTGTTTGCCAACAATGCCATTTGCTCTGAGTAGACTGTATCTCAGGACCTCCAGCACTAGTCCAGCCTAGTCCAGCACACAGGGACCAAGCAGAAAGCACAGTCACGTTGCTGTGCCCATTACTAGTGTCCTGGTAGCAAATGAGATGGAGAAATAACCACTGTTTAATGAAAATGGATGGAACTTCAGCTGCATGGGAAGGAGAGGAACAGGGCCCAGTTACAAGAGGTTTGTGACAGACTACAAGAGAACGAGGCACAAAAGAACCTGCACCATAGTCATATACTCCCAAAAAATCTGAAGCAAGCTGAAAGTACTTCAATCTTAGTCTTACTCTTGTTAGAAAATACCTGTGAATCTCACTGGCACCCTTATATGCTGCTTTTCTGTTCAGAATCTGCCTCACAGAAGGATAGTTCTTTCAGGGTTAACTCCAGGGACAAAGATAGGACTAGTGATACTGCTTCACTAATACAGTGCTAGAGGATGGAAATTTTTTTCCCTTCCCTTCCCTTC
>PPHD01006578.1:3298-24312 GCA_002909625.1 Bambusicola thoracicus
TCCAACAAAAAAAAAAAAAAACAACAGCCCAACAACAGCAACATAATTTGTTGGTTTACCATGACTTTGGAATTCACTTAAGACTTTGGAATTCACTTAAGGCAGTAAAAGTAAACATTTTTGATTGTGTTGCTAGGTGGGCCAAAAACCTCCATTGCATGGTATTATTGCCACCAAAAACAGTGCTGTTGGGAAACATGCTACATCTATGTAATATTTTGAAGGATAGATGGTATTGACAACTTTTGCGGATTTTTACCATCCTATATTTCAAGGGCCTTCCCCCCCCTTCATCACTCCATCAAATCAAATTCACTCTTCCCCTTTTGAGACTAGTCACCCTTGACTGTTAATAATAAGTACAAAAATCAATACCAATTCATGCTCTTTATAAGCCAGCAGAAGCCTTTCTTTTTCAATTAAAAAGTATATATACACATGCAAAATTTCACTGGCATGGCTTCAACAGAAATCACTGTATTTTCTTTGCAGTGCACTGGGGTTGTTTGATGCCCATCTTGACAGAGCTAGTTAACTCAAAGAATGGTGGTGAGAGTCAGCTTTTCATTAAATATGAGCATATGTGAAATGTAGAGTGTTTGACAATTAGAAATGGCAGCAGCATGGCCCCAGAATCAAAGTGAGGTCAGATTGGTGGATCAGATTACCTCTCTTACATTCTTTAGTTGTTCTGAAAATCATTTTAAATTAGTGTCAGTGGAGCCATGATGGGTTTTGCCCTTTGTCTTTTATGCCAGGACTGTATTGTTTCCCCAGACACTCATTAAAGGTCATTATACTATTACAGGGCTTGCTTTGGTCGTGGTGCCCCAGTTGAGTTGGTTTGCTTCTACAATCACTTAATGCATTTCTCTCTCTCCTTTTTTTTTTCCTTCTTTTTTTCTTTTTTTCTTCTTTTTTTTCTTCTTTTTCTTTTAGCTATAAAAGCAGACATTTCTTTTTAAGGTAAATGAGATCACAGAACATTGTATGAAACTTCTTGAAAAAAACAGTAGTTTTTGGCAGAATTAATGTTGTAATAATCAGATGTCAAGTAGAAAATATCAATTTACATATTTGATGATGCACGTGGGATTTAGTGTTAATTGTTTATTATGTAGAGAAAGTAACACTTGTAGAATATTATCCACTGTGAATGAGTTTCTCTTTTATAACATTAAATTGTATTTGCAGTGAATGAAAATCCTATTTTTCTAAATATAATTGCATTAAAATAGCTTTTGAGTTTATAAACAGCTGTTTGGAAAAGCAAACAAACAAAAGCAAAATCAACAAAACAGAAAAATCTAAGTAAATATATTTAATTTTTTATTGTTATTTATTTATTTATTCATTTATTTATTTGTTTGTTTGTTTATTGTGTGTGCACATTTTGGTAGATTGCTGCATAGACAGCAGGCAAATGGTCCAAGCATATTTTCTACTGCAGACTCACATGAATTAGAGTGTAGAGACACTTGGCCACTGGAAAACCTGGGGTGGCCTATGAGGTGAAATTCTGTTACTAATAAGTATGATGTTTTTGTTTAATTCTGTGCCAAATCTTGAGTGGCGTTCAAATGATTAATTGATACAGACAGAATCTTAACCTGAAACATTTAATTTCTGTGTTTCTGCATCACCATATGGCTGCTTTTCTGGAATGGCAAAAGTTCAAGCTCCAAAAGTCTTTATGTTGTGCCCACTGCCACAGGAATTTTGATTTCTAAGCACAGGCAGAAGGACATTCTTGAAATTAGGCCCAGGCATATCTAATTCAGTTTGTAAAAAAACATGTTTTGGCATGCTCTCATATCTCCGAGAACCATTATTATACTTTAGTGAATATTAGAGATCTCTAGAGCAAAAATAAAATAAAATAAAAAATAAAAGTTACTGGTCACTACATTTTTAGTTCAGGGATCAGCCCGAACTCCTATCCATCCTATCTGGGAAGAAAGACTGTACTAAGACAAACTTTGGATATCAAGGAGAAAGCTCAACTTTTGAGAGTTGCCAAAGTATATATATACCTGTAAGCCAAGCCCAGATTAGAAATGTCTATTCCATCTGCAATTCCAGTGCTATCAAGTGGTTTATACAGGACAGACAAGTTAGCTGCTGAGTCTTTCTCAGAAGTCTTAAAATTATTTTTTGTAAGATTGGGGGTATATTTTTGAGCATCTTAAGTGTTAACCAAGGCTGATATATCATGATGAAGCTATGCCTGTCAAAGTAGCTAGCAAGCCAAGCCAAAGAATACTCTAGCTGCTTCACTGTCTTGTGCTGCGTAGGACAATGCAGACCCTGTATGTGTGCCCTTACAACTTAAAGAAGCAAATTCCATAACCAGAGTTGAAGTGCTGTGTCACTTAGCCTGTGATTTGATGACTTAGTCAGTGGGAATAAATCATTAGCATGACAAACACAGACATTGGTCAATATGTCTAAAATATATCAGATGTATAACTATACTTTGACTTTTCTAAGTGAGTTGACTATGAAATCCTGGACTCCTAAATTACTGGCTGAAAGGACAGTGTCATCTTTCCTCCTGCTAGAATGCAGGAACTTTACTATATGCTTTCAACTTAGTAAGACTAACCTTCTGCTTGGCTACCTGTTGAGATAGCCAGGACAACAAGGAATTGTTGGATGAGCTAAGATGCAGGAAAGGTCCTGTATGTGTTCTATGAAAAGCCAGTTTTCAGCACTAGAAATTTCTTTTCACTGTCTTGTTTACTGGATATGTATACCACCCCACAGTGGCTAGAGATTTTGAGATTCCTAAATCAGTTATAAATGTGAATGCTTTTACATTTTATCTATAACACTCTTAGAATGAAACAGTAGAGTTCTACCGATGCTCTCCAGCACCATTTTCAAGTTGTGAGAATTCCATTGTGCCCACAGAAAGGATGGAGGCTCTCTTTGGTGCAAGCACTGAACCCCTTGTAGTCACACTTGTCTCCCCTTGTGCAAAAAGCCAGTAGGACACCGTCAGTGACTTAAGGATGAAGAAATGGAAGGAATAAGTAACTGATCGGGTCTGCTGGGAAAGGAGACAGAAGTGTTGTGTATCTTAGAGAGTGTTCACCTTTACATAGAAAAAAATATTTCATGTAACTTAGTTTAGATAGAAGTACACTGCAGGAGAAAAGTCAGACATACCACAGTGTATCATATTAATTTAGTCTGTATTGCTGCTGTATAATGGAGAAAATCATCTCATCTTCTTTCTTCTTCATTATGTTCTTCTCAGTATGAACGACTTTCAAGAAAGCTGCTGTTAACAAAACTAGCTAACAGGGTTTTAAAGCATGTAAAACTAGACAGTGGAATGATTGTAAAAGAAAATACCAAAATAGGAGATTACACTGGGATGCTTATGTTATAACCACTGAAGTAAAATACTTGTGCACGTGAGAATTTGATCATATTTGTAGCTAGTTCTATAACCTGTGATAATGGCAAATCAGAAGCCTTGTGTATTGCTATATATGTGGGGGATGTTCTGCCCAATTTGTGTAGTCTGTGACAATGAGATGCAGTCTTGCATCACCTTGTGATGGAGAGGATGAAGGATGGGGGGCATGCTAAGTTTAGCAGCATATCTTTGAAGTATTGGAAAGGTGGGGAAGGAAGAAATCAAAAAGTCTAAATTTGGTTTCTTTATGTCTTTACATTAGTAGTGATTCTTACCAGGGTCACAGAGAAGGGACTAGTGAGTGGCTTCCTTTGATGGGGACAAGATAGAAAAAGTGCTGTCAGCATCCTGTGGAGTGAATTAAGCAGAGGGTCTTATGCAAGGTGACATGGAAATTATGTTTGCATTTTTAGTTCCTGAGTGTGGCTGGTTGTCACGAAACTCACCACGACAGTTTCTTACCACCAGGCAGTAGATTCTTCCTGTTACCTCCTTGGTGTGGGATAGATGCTAGCCGGTTAGCTCTCCATCTCTACTGTTTCTGAGCTATTTCAAGCGACAGATGCCAGAGCTGGCTCAGATTCAGCTTGAGCATTTCTGTCATAGCCCTGCCTTGAGCCCAAATTCTGACCTTTACTACATGAAATAAAGTACTTATGAACAAGCAGTGGCTTGATCCAGAACAGGCTTGGAGCAAATGTCAAGTGTCAAGTCAGACTCTTGCCTCCTTTATTCCACCTGCATTAGGAACCTAGATTAGGCCCTAGACTACAGCACCGACTGCCTTAGGCTTTATGGGTCTGGAGAGACATAACTTATTAACAAAGAGTTATTAAAATTTTATCAGTTTTATAACACAATGTAAATGCCTTCTATGAATCTACATTGTATTCATTATCATTTAAAACGTTAATTAAGTCAAAGTTGCATTTAATTTAGTTTTAAATGTGCCTTTGGGAGGAAGCTTTTAGAAACAGCTGCAGGATTGAGAAGCTCATTGATGCTGGGAAGATGTTAGTACCATATTTCAGGAGAGGTCCCCAAAATTGATTGCCATTTTGAGTCTGAGCTAATTTATGTTGATGTTATTGGTCAAGGTCTCAAATTAATATTGAAACAGTAACAGCAGAGAGTTATCAGTTCATGCTAATCACCTATACATTTTAATGCATAATTTGTGTTCTTTTCAAATTGCTTTCAAATAAAAATGAACAGTTGATCTGTAAAGCCAGTACTTCTCATACCATATTATTATTATTGCCATTATTTTAATTGATGCCTTTATTGGTTCGTTTCTTTTATAATTTAGAGAAAAAAAGATGTTTCCTGACTTGGAATAGTGTCTGTTACATTCATAGAGGAAGAGTCCTCTTGCCTAGGTCTTCTACATTTCACGTGTTCTGAAGTTATTTTATCTGTATTTATTACAATGTGCATAAGGAAGTACTTATTGAAGTGTAAGTGGTCCAACTTTCAGCTTGGAAGCCAGAAGCAACTTGCAAGACAATTTTTTCCATTTCAGCATATTTTCTACTGAGCCCCAAGAACCTTTCCAAATAATCATATATACTTTGTGAGTTTTTTTTCTGTGCTATGTAAAAACAGGAGATTGTTGTCACGTAACTTGTATGGCTCTTTACGTACCCTAAAACCAAGCCCCCATGCTATATGATTGGTTTGGTAGAGGCTATAGTAGAGGGGAGGAGATTGAATAGAAGAGTTTTAATTAATTTTTTACAAAAGAGTCATGGATTTTGTTTAGTATATAACTTCTTACATACGTTGATAGCATACTTTATATTAAAATTCAGTTGTACTTCTACTGTTTGAGACTATTTACCAGCTTCTGCTAGCATTACCTTTTTATAGCACACTGATATAACTTTCACTGTGATATTTTATATATTACTGAATAGTTTTGCTGTGATTTACTTTTTACCAAAGACTAGGAAACATACTCTGTGCTACCTCACACACGCATGCTTCACTGATACCAGGTCATATCTAGTTAGTACAGTGCAATAATTCTGAATAGGAAGGATGGAAAAAGTG
The DNA here is from genome assembly GCA_002909625.1 of Bambusicola thoracicus. Classification (NCBI taxonomy): domain Eukaryota; kingdom Metazoa; phylum Chordata; class Aves; order Galliformes; family Phasianidae; genus Bambusicola; species Bambusicola thoracicus. The sequence continues at coordinate 8,778 of PPHD01006578.1, forward strand.
TTATTAATGTGTAAAATGTGGTCAGTGTCATCTGGTTAAACATTTCTGTGGATATTTCAGTCTGACTAGAAATTCTGCCTAGGCAAAAATGAAACAAAAATGGTACAAAGCAGAGATTCCAGTCTTGACTGAGCTACTGACTTACTGCATGAATATTGTTCCTTTTCCATATATTGTGTTATGTTTTGTGTGCTACATATTGCTTTGAGATCATTATGTTTTGAAGTACTGAATATTATCACAGGTGTCCTTTTGACAGTGATTCGTCTATGGAGGCTATTTTTTATGTCTTCTGATCTTTGCTGTAGGAGGTCACAGATGCATGGTGAGGAGAGGAAAGTGAAATGAGGCACATAACACAAAGGAGGAAATGTGGAAATTATCAGAACTGCCTTGCTGCTGTCTAATTTAGCTTTTGAAAAGGGATACTAACTAAGAGGGCATTAATAGGTTTCATTTATTTGCAGCACCAGGGACAAATCTCTTTTCAGATCTCTGGGGAAAAAAATTCATCTACAGTTTTCATCACTTTCTAAACTTTACTTTGAACGAAGATCTTATTTACTGTTAGGAATTGCTGAATGAAATCATAGAGTCATTGAATCATTTATGTTGGAAAAGACCTCTAAGATCATCAAGTCCCATTAAAAAAAAAACAAAAACAACTATTATGAAATCTTGAAATCTTAGAGGATTGTCATGACATTTCTTTGTTCTAACATAATACTTGCATAAAGTGTTCTGCTATCTCCATTCCCATATTCCTAACATTATTGTTACTCTCTAATACAAGTGATACACGTTGCTTCACAGAGCTACGGTGAGGTTTTACATTACAATGGCTTTACTGCAGAGAAAAAGTGGCAACAAGAAATGGAAGTTCTTGAATAAACTTTTGGCTGAATGGGTGAGCAGATATGTCATCCGGCATTGTAGAAATTTGTGTTGCTGTTTTCTTTTAGTAGCTGTCATCTTTTCTAGAATACGAGGGCTGCTCCAAAAGTAATTCCTACTGTTTTATTATGTTGGCCCACAACATCGGAGATGGATGTTGGTGGTATGGCAGTAGAAGTTGAACCTTCCCACCAACATTCCATTAAATTTTGCTGTTGTGTGACAGATGGCAGTGGAGGGGCAGTCTGACAGAATGAAGTCTGACATGGAAGGGAGGATGAAATAGAGGAGTGAAACTGGATTCCTCCATTCAGAAAAAATGGCACCCATTGACACTCATCAATGCTTGCTGAACATTTCTGGAGACTGAGCAGTGGGTGTGAGCACAGTGAGGTGGTGGGTGGTGCGTTTCAGCAGTGGTGACAGCGATAGTGTGTCACCTCCACTGGTGAGGATTTTTTTAAGTTCAGCATTTAGGCTCTTGTTCATTTCTGGCAAAAAATGCATAGCTAATGGTGGTAATAATGTTGAAAAATGGTGTTTAGTAGCTGCGAATTTGCTCTATTAAATAGTGTTACTGTGTCCTTTGTATCTAATGTAGTTTCCCTGAAAATATATAGGAGACTTTGATTTTGGACCATCCTACATGTATATTCAAATATTTCATTGAATATATTTTCTTCTCACTATCACGGCTAACTGGATGTACCTTACTGATTTCTTCATTCAGTCGTAATATATGCCTTTGGAGGAAAAATGAGAGAATGGAGACAGATGTCAGACTCGGCACAAGTTCTGTGGTGGTAATCATAACATAAGGATCAGCAGAGACTGGAATCAGCAATGTAATCCTCGCTATTTGACATGATCCTTCCATAAAAGGAGTCCAACTTACAGGCATCTTATACTTTGGAGAGTTACAGGACTCAGCAAAAGCCTTTTGTTACACGTGAAAGAGCCCACAGTTTGCAGTGACAGTGAAGACTCAAACCAAGGCTCTCTGATCAGATGAGTCTAGGTTTGTCTGATATAAAATCAGTCTGAAATTCTACAAGAGCAGGAGTTGGTAGTCTATTAACCCACAGGCATGTTTGCCATCTGCATGTTGATTTACATCCCAAGTATCCTGTGCTTCATATATGCACTATGATATTATTGTATAATTCTGCTATTCTAGTATATCTCTACGCTTACAGTTGCCTTTTTTGAGCATTGAATTATTTTAATTTTTTGAATTTGATGTTCCCATGATCATTATCACTTTTTTTTTTTTTTTTTTTTTTAATTATAGCATGGTGTTTGGGACTTTTTAGTTCTGAATAATTACTGAAAATACTATCTCCTTTTTGAATGAAAATGCATACTCTATTTTTTTATTCAGGATTTTTAGTGTTATTAAGCCTAGTGTCTGATCAAGGTCTAATGCTTTTTTTTTTTAAATTGGTTGATTGAATTGATTTAAATGCTGCAGCTCATTCATCCACAGTTTTCCTGAGATTTCTCCTTCTAAACAGATAGAAAATCTGCTGGTTTGCATCTCAACTTGTAGCTTGAGGGAATGCAAGAATTGTATCTTTGGGCTGATATATTCAGCCTTGATACTCAAACTGCATACTCCTCAAGAAACATCCTGAAGTTGTCCCTCAGGTCCCACCAATTTCCTCAGCAGTATAGTTGGGCTATGCCTGTGAGGAAAAGAAAAAAATCAGTCAAAATAGGCATTTGTTTTTAATTTGCCTTTAGCAAATGAGTCTTTTGTCTGCCCTCCTCTTTCTCCTCATGCAGGACAAAATAAAATCCTCAGAGCTCCAAGCAATTTGCTCTGGTAAGATGACTTTCTTGACAACTGTCAGTGTCCCCTGAGCACTACATTTTTGGATACTTTTAGTGTCTGACTCTCAAAACATCTGGCAGCAGCACTATTTCCAAATACATCGACATCCTGTAGTATTTTTGGTAGATATAGTTCCTTCCAGGGTAGTAACTGACCCATAAATCTTACGATAGCCAATATATCAATTCTCTGTTTATTAAAAAGAGTTAATCCTTCTCCAGTTGGCTGTAGGCTTTATTGTGGAATTAGTGTGATAATTAAACAGCAATAATAGTAGTGATTCCTGCAGAATTTACTTTTTAGAGTTGGATTTCTGTTTTGTTTTCTCAGTTGTTCCTCATGATATTTTATGCATTTACAAGGAGGATGCTGCTTCTAGACTACCTTCAGTTCCTCCCTTAATGTCCATATTGGCATCATGGTTTGTAGCACAATGTGTTTAACTTCAATTCGCTTCCTTTCTAAAGCTGTTCCTCATCATGGGAGTAGCTGTTATCAATTTACTTTGCTGGAATATTCAGTATTGCTTGCTTCCCTCATAAGTTGTTAGTTTTTATACTTTTTTACCTTTGTAGATATTCTTACATAAAGTGCACGTGAGACAGCATGCCTTTCCCCCTTACAGTAATTCTAAATAGCTTGACTAAAACTTCAATGTGTATTTCAGTGTTTTCAGTTTAGTTTTTTAAGTATTGGAGATATAATTAGAGGGAAGTTATAGTTCTCTCTGTTTGTTTATTTACTCTGTATACTGGTATTTTGATTCTAGTTAGATTTTATTTAAAAATGTGAACCTTCCCAAATACACTTATCCTTTTCAGTACAGATCGAATTGCTGTTGTAAGCAACATTGTAATTAGTTCTCACCATTGGATTTCTTAGCTTACACTTTATTTTCTGAATTTAAGAATTTTCCAGCCCTTTCTTCTCCGTAACAGTGAATTTTAGCCAAACTCTGCTTTGGCAGAGATGTGAATATTATTTTGCAGGTACTTTTGAAGATACAGTCTGAGGTAGACATCACATATCCTTTAAAAATATATATATATATATTGGCTGGAATTGGCTGGAAGGTCAGAGCCAGAGATTTGTGGTCAATGGCTTTATGTCCATTTGAAGGTTTGTGTTGAGTGGTGTCCTCCAGGGGTCTGTCCTGGGACTGGTACTCTTTAATACCTTTATCAGTGACACAGATGATAGTATTGAGTGTACCCTCGGGAAGTTTGCTGATGACACCAAGCTGAGTGGTGCAGCTAATGCAGCAGAAGGAAGGGATGCTATCCAGGTGGACCTTGATTAACTCAGAAAGTGGGCCCATGTGAACCTAATGAGGTTCATCAAAGCAAAGTGCAAGGTTTTGCACTTGTGTTGGGGTGATTCCACGTGTGTATACAGTCTGGAAGAGGAACTTGAGAGTAGCACAGCTGAGAAGGACTTAAGGGTTGTGGTTGATGAAAAACCTAACATGAGCCAGCAGTGTGTGTTTGCAGCCCAGAAAGCCAACGGTATCCTGGGCTACATCAGAAGAAAGGTGGCCAGCAGAATGAGGGAGGTAATTGCTTCTCTCTACTCTGCCCTCAGGAGGCCCTATCTGGAGTATTGTGTCCAGGTCTGGGGCCCCCAGCACTGGAAAGATGTTGAGCTTTAGGAGAGGGTCCAGAGGAGGGCCATGAAGATCAGAGGACTGGAGCACCTCTCCTAAGAATACAGCATGAAGGAGTTGAGCTTGTTCAGTTTGGAGAAGAGAAGGCTGCAGGGAGACTCCATTACAACCTTGCAGTGAAGGAGATTATAAACAGGAGGGAAATCAACTTTTTACACAGGTAAATACTGATAGGACAAGGGGGGGGCTGCTTTAAACTAAAGGAGAGAAAATTTAAATTAGATGTCAAGGGGAAGTTTTCCACTGGGAGGGTGATGGAATAGGTTGCCCAGAGAGGTTGTGGGTGCCCCATCCATGGAGGTATTCAAGGCCAGGTTGGATGGGGCCCTGGGGAACCTGTTCTAGTACATAATCTATCAGTTGGCAACCTTGCCTGTGGCTGGGGAGTTGAAACTTGATGATCCTTGAGGTTTCTTGCAACCCAAGCCATTCTATGGTTCTATGGTTCAGTGATTCTGTGACCCTTCTACCACACTGGGAACCCGAACAAGCCATCAGCTCTGACCACTGTATTGAAACACTGAGTAAGCTGAAGGCTCTAACTTCCGGAGTCAAGCCAGAGAAGAAGGTAACCTTTCTCTTGCAACTCGATAATGCCAGGACTCATCCCAGTTTGAAGGCCATGGAGCTCATTGCTAATCTTAGCTGGACTATCCAGTCACACCCACTGTGTAGTCCAGATTTGGTGCCTTCTGAGTTCCATCTGTTCAGGCTGATGAAAGATGAAGTGAATGGGCAACATTTTCTTGATAATGATGAGCAACATTTTCCATAGCAGCTGTGAAACAGTGGTCAGCTTCACTGGTGCAAATTTTTACAAACGCAGCATGCAGGCTCTTGTTCAGTGCTGGCAAAAATGCATAACTAATGATGGTGACTATATTCAAAAATAGTGTTTTGTAGCTGATAATTTGCTCTATCAACTAGTGTTATTGTGCTCTTTTCATCTGTTGTAGTTTTTATGGGAGTGAGAGGCATTACTTTTGGAGCAACCTATATATATTCCACTTCTATTTCAGATCTTGATATTTTTTTTTCCTTCTATTTTATAGATTTAATATTAGGTAGATGTATCTTGTGTATTATTATACTGATATATTTACCATACAATAATGGATTTTTTTAGATACATTTGTTCAGAGACAAACAGAGCTTTATGACGCTGAAGTAAAGTAATTCCTAAGCATTTCCTAAAATAGGGAGCATTTAGGAAAAAAATTTGGTTTCTTAGTGTCATGGACAGTATTAAACTTTAATAAGTAAGTAATAAAAACATCATATATAAAAATAGGCTTTTAATACAGTAGGTTGAATCTATTTGATTAATTTGGATGTTTACCCTGTGACTTCCAGTACTTTGCATATGAAAATTGGTTTGTCAGCTATTAACGTTCCCTGTTTTTATGAAAGCCGTACTTCCATTAATGGAGTATTGTTAAACTGCAACCAGTGTGCTAAAAATCTGTCTTCTGTTAATACAATACCTATTTATAACAGCTGCTAAGAAATGCTGTTCTATACTTGTTCATATATATGGAGAAAACTCAATATAACCAGCAGGTGGTGCTGTGAGCTTAGAAATAAGCAGTAGAGGAAACCCCTCCAGTGACTTTTTAATTTTTTATGCCTTTTTTTTAAATTTATTTTTTATTTTTTTGGAAGAAATAATATTATGTAAAGAAAAAAGTATTTATACTATTTCATATGGCTTGCATCCATTGTATATGGATGTTCCTGAATAGGTATATACAGTGTAAGCATACACATATAAAACCAACTCCTACATATACATGCACAGCATTTTATACTTAGCTAAACATGTGAAAACGATATTATGAGCTTACAGGTAACAGCAGTGTGAAGATCTCCATCCCAAAGGAATATTACAGCTGAACCTGAAAGAGTCTTGGGGATCACTGAGCCTGATCCTATTAACATTTCATAAATTGATGTTTTTCCACTGATGTGGATGAAAGTCAGATAAGGCTGATGATAAGAAAGGCAGAGTTAAATGTCAAGATTTCAATTCTTCTTGTTCAGAGTCAAAAGAACTTCTACACCCTTTTGTATGGGGTAAACAACTGCCAGAAGGGAAACAAATTCAATGTTAGCTATGTTTATAGGGGAACAAAAATCTAATTTGCCAGTCGCAAATTAATCTCTTATTAATACAAAGAAAAAGCCCACTTACAAACAGTAGGAACGAAAACCACCTAAGCAATTTTCCTTAAACTGTGTATTTCAGAACTAAGGCAACTCACAAGGAAGCAGAGGAAGAATTCAAGAAATCTTAGAAGTTAAGAATACAGTCCCCTATCATTATAAGAAGTTTATGCAATCTCTCCTTCACTTAGCGGTGTTGTGCTGACAGGGAAGTGGGAAAGGAGACCTCATATCTTTTTTCAGAAAGTGAGCTGGTGAAAACATCTTCATCAAAAATGTATTTTTGAGCTTGTCATGAGCAGGCTAGTGAAAAGTTATTTCAGTTTAAAATTTCAGGATATGTGTGTTGGAGTCGTGGTGGAAATGTGTGTATTTAAGATGTAGAGATAAATTGGCACTTTGAACTGGATAGCAAAATAATAGTTTGAATTAGGTATCTGCACTGTGAAATTGACACTTCCTGAAGCTCTCAGGAAGGAAACAGGTACAACAAGACTTTGTTCAGGTTTGTAGAGTAAGTAAGCATGTACTATTCTTTTTCTACACACACCACACACTCTCATTCTATGGAATACTATCTCTGCAGCAAATACAGGATTTCTAATCCCACAGAGCAGACCAATCAGCAGGGTCTCCTGTGATCTTTTTTCTTCTTCTTCTTCCTCTTTCTTTCTTTCTTTTTCTTTTTTTTTTTTTCTTCTCACTAAGTTAATGTTATCTGTTTAACATTTTCCCACTGAATATAGTTGAGCTAATGGAACTTGTAAATAGACTCAATGTTGGTCTTTGGTATTGTGATTTTCTTTATGATGGGCTAAAACTTCTGGATTTAGTGATGACTAAATGGGCTGAGCTTATTCAGTACAAAGTAGAAACCTCTGCTTAGTAGCAACAGGATGGATTCCTCTGACAGTTTGACAGAAGGACATAATTACACCCTACCATTGCTCTTGCTGCAGCTTCTGCCTCTGTGTCCTTAACCCATGATGTCAAAATCCTCTCTGAGGCAGTACAATGGATTGCTGCGTATTAAGACATGTATAGCTGATGACAATGCACTGAATTTAGAACTATGGGTGTGGAAAATGTTAGCAATACAGATTGCAGTGTGATACTACTCTTAAGAAGCTCCCTCAAAGCATGCCTTTTGCCTTTACGTGTCATGCCTTGGGGAATGGTCAAAGCACCACTCATAGTGAAATCCTTTAACAGACACTGTGGTCTTTTTGTTTGGTTGTTTTCTTTGTTTATTTTATAGGGAAAGAAAAAAAAAGATGCCTTGAAAGAAAAAAAAGATGTTACTTTTATTTGATGTGAAAGAGATATACCATCATATCTAACTAAAACAAAACAACAAAACAAACAAAACACTAATAGCAATATACTCTTATAACATGCGTGCATATTGTATGTTTTTATGAAATGTATTTTCCAAACAGCAAGAGCAACCTCAAGCTATGCTAATCTGTGAAAATGAGTGATTATCAGCCACATTTTCGCATGATTTAGCCACTTGAGTCTTAGCAAAAGCTATGAGTGAAGAATACTTTGAAGAGGATGCTGACTGTAAGCAAGAAACCGTGGGCTGTGTAACAGGTCAGTAGTAGAACTAAATTTGAAGTCAGTAGATTCCCAGTCCTCTGTTTGTAGCCATGGGGCCATCAGATATTCTATTAAAAAGATAAAAGGTGGCTTTGACCATCTTTTTATACTTTTCTTCTGCTAGATGCAGCAGCTGGAGCTCTAAAATTGGAGTTCCTGTGTGGTTGTGACAGAGTACACACACAAGGGCCTAAACAGCTCTTATTTCAGACACAGGGATAACATTTTGCTGTTCCTCTTCCTCAGTGTTCAGACACCAAAACAGCTTGTCGAAATGGACTAAAAGAATTTTAAATTTAACAGGGAGAATATTTATACTGATGAGTTTTCTTATTCTCCAAGTGCACTCTCAAAATAAAGTCGATTGCTTTTGATTTGATTTTTGTTTGGAAAACAGACCCCCATGAACACAGATGAAGTTCATTTTTGACTCCTACAGTATAGACATGTCTCTCTTTCTTATCCCAAATAATATTCTGTATGGTTGCAATATGTGGAGAAGTCAATTGGATAACTAAATAAACAGTGCAAAAGAAGTGCATGGATTTTTTATTTTTATTTTTTTAACTCAGGTGGCTTTTAATTTGACAGTTTGCCAATGACAATGTAATGGCTTCCATAAACAATTGCAGAATGTGCCATAAATTGAGAAGACGGAGAATGGAGAACCTAAAAATCAAGAAAAATGTATGAGAGAATACTAAAACTGGAAACAGAAAAAATATTCAGAGTTCAGTGCAATTATGACTTAGTCAAAGTTAGGATTTAATTAAAAAATTAAATAAAGCAGCTTCTTTTTTTACTGTGCACACTCCTAGGAGGAAAGGGAAAATGGTTTTTACATGCAAACAGTACTGCCCTTCACATATACTTCTCTAAAGGTACAATATGCCAGGCCCATGAAATTTGAAGCCTTTCTTCTCTAAAGTGTCCAAGCCAATTGTGAAATAGTATATATATGGGAAGCACTTTCTTTCTGTCCCATTTTATTGACTTTTACCCTGAAGCATGAGATGTGAATAACTCCCGATCCAAAGTCCACTGAAATTAATATAAGTGTTTCTCTGACTTTAGATCAGCCACAATTTGAACAGCCTTAAATGGAGTCTTCAGTTGCTGAAGTCACAGTAATAGAGAAATGGTAACAACTGGTACCCCTGGAAAACATTCTTAGTATTTATGCTCTTGAATTAAACTGGAAAAGCAAAGAGAAAACAAAGTTCTACACTAACCTTAAGGGGTTGCTCTATCCTTAGAAATAAATTAAAGGCTGCAAATACATAGCCTGAGCTTTGTTCATCAAAAGGTTTGAGTTAAAAGTTTGCAGGGTTTGTAAGCAACTCTGCAGTTTATCTTTCATTCTGTATATTTGTGTGACCCTAAAAGTTCAGGAACTTTAACTTAACTTTGTCAAGGTTTAATACAATATCAGAGCAGCCATCTAGAGTGCATAGCCACATCCATCCTAGCAGCAGTCTGTATTTTGTCTTAAGTATCTTTTTACAACATTCAGGGAAAAACAAAGATGAGAAAGAAATCTAAAGCTGTTTCAATCCAGTTTTTTGCAATGAGAAGTAAGTAAAACTGGAAGACACTCTATTATTATTAATGTAAAATTTAATAATCAGATTTAAAAAAAAAAAAAAAGAGAGAGAAAACCAACACACACACACACAAACACACACAAACAACCAGAAAAAAAGATCAAAGTAGAACAATTCATTTGGCATTTTATCAGTGTTAACTGAATTTAGCCAAAAAGTACAAGTCTGGGACAGCAAAAACAAAAACTAAATAATAACAAAAAGAAGCTATATTGGTCTGCACTGTTTCAAAGAGAATGTCTTGTGTAAACACCATTGAGTATTTGTAAATTTTTCTGAAATGGTGCATCCTTGACATTCTTGGATCTTGATGCTTTCTTACCTGCTTTAGGTGGCACACTCTGCTGCTACAAGTCAGTGAGCCTCCCTTGCTTTTCTCATGGTACTAGAATGTATAGACATGCAGCATATCTGTTTCTCTTGTATGAAAAGGAAAAGAAAACATAAAAAAACAAAACAAAGAGATGTAATGAAGTTCCCTGAGTTTGCAGTGCTCATAGAAACCAAAAAAGCAATCTTCTTTCATTTTAATTACCATTTCAGACACTGAATACTGCTCTGTGGTTTCTAAAATTAATGTTCTTGTATCTCGTCAATCACCACTGCACTGTAGTTTCTAGTCAAATATTTCATCATATCTCTTTCCACAATAAAAAAAAAAATCCAGTAGTAATTATAAATTTATCTCAAAAATAATGCATTGTTATTAAGTCATTTTAAATAAGATTAATAATATTATTTTTATCTAGACATGTTCTGATTAAACCATATTTTGATAGTCTGCTAAAATCCAACCCAAACTGATGGAGCACATTTTCTTTTCTGAAGCTACCTTTGATAAGAAATGCATTACAAACTCATCAGTTTAGCTTCCTGTTAACAAAGAGACAGCAGCCGTCTGGATTATTCTAGATCCGCAGTGAAACTGCCACACTATGTATGCTCAAACTAAAGCTGTGCAAGTTTGACAAGGGGCAGATGAATCCAGGAGTTATTGTGCAGGGGTTTAAGTCTATGCGGCAGCTGACGGTTGAAATAATCATCTATACATCGCTCTGAGCTAGCTGGGGAAAGGTTGAAGCTGTATATTTTCAACATATCTAGCCTAATGGTTAATCTGTTGTCTTGTTCAGGGGGTGCTGGGTGGAATCACAGCAATAGCTGACAGTTTGAAGAAATTGCTGTGGGTATTTTCAGTTGCCTGATTCACAAAGTGGTAGGTAGCAAAGTCTAAACAGGCTTGTCATTGAAAGAGGGAAGTCATGCTCACTGTCGTTCCCATTGAAAGATCTCTGGTAGCCAAAAGCTCAATCAGCATATCGATTATTTGCATTGAGTAATACAGAGCTGCAGCTAGTGTTTGCCCACCACGTGAAAGCTGGGCTTTGTGGAAGATAAGCCACATTGCAGAGCAGCGACTGCTCCTTTGGAGGGCAGCTGGGAGGATGCTTAGGAGGAAGAGCAGTGATGCTGGGGGGAGGGAGGAGAAATAAAATATTTTTTCAAATGATGATTGTCCAATAGTTAAAAGCACTCTCTGTGCTTCTAGTGCTGGATCTGGCGTATCTGCACAGGGACATGGCATTACTCACTGCAAAGATTAAGAGGGTGCAGTATGAATTAGACTGAAACAAAAATGAAGTATCTGCAAGTGACAGCTCTGGCTGATGGCTGGCTATGAAGGAAAACAGTGTTAGTGTCTGGCGAAAGCGGCGCTGAAAGCCCAGCAGCTGATAGAGCTGGGGGAGGAATGGAGTGGTGGGTATTGGTGGTGGTTGTTTAGAATGTCTGGTTTTGGTCGGGATATTTTTTCTCCTTTAAAACACATTTTCATCTTCCCTTCCAGGCAAATCATGCTGAAGCCAGTTTCAGCCATTTTGTTGAAAGCACTGCACTGGTATTCTGCCTTGTTACATTTAAATTAAAGCTCAGCCCAGTTTTAAGTTGTGGCAAGTGTATGCTTACAGAGAATAAATAGAGATTGCCATAGGCATTAGATTAACTGCATTGGTTGTTTTAAAAATGTTCAGGGAGTTCCAGATTGCATTTTAAATTATCTTCATTAAAATAAATAAAACGTATAGAAATAGAAACAGTCATGATTCCCTAATGTATTCTGTAGGGAAGCATATATTCATTGAGCTTAGAAGGGAATTGTTGAGGGTCAGGGGAAAGGGTAGGAATGTATGCAGCTTCAGACTACCTTTAGCTAAATTGCATTCATATCTCCCATTTTAAAGGCATTATTTTTTACCAGTCTAATGTTAACAGGTTTTTTGATCAAGTTCTGTACAATGTTTTCCAAAATACCTTGAATGTTCACCCAGACTGCAGTTAGAAATACTACAGAAAACATGGAACTTCTTAAATTACTAATCTTATCTACTTCCTTATTGTTTGCTATTCTCAATAAGCTATTCATTTGCTCTCAAAATGACCAATAAATGCCATGATTCTTAATTAAGAATAATAATGCCTTTTGGGTACATGGTGAATGTCCTGAATAGTTCTTACAGACTGTGGAAACATGTGCAATGCAGGCAGAACACTCATCCTGTAACCCTTTTCCTTGAAAATAATTGCTTATATCATATTAGATAAAGAAAATCTAATTTAACTGTGACAAGAAAATAGTTCTTTTTCAGTAGGCTTGCTGATGCTAAACTCAACGCATACTTGAAAGTGGACCCTCTTGGATGTGGAACTTGTGGTTTAAAATTGCACAGTGGTATAACAGATTACCCCAGTCCAAACAGTTTGGTTGCCAAACCTCATGAGGTAGAGACGGTCTGTAAGGATGTATTCAGTTCCATATAATAAACAGCAATCTCTTTTTTGCAAATATGTTTTCCATGGAATTGAGCCCACATAACAGTGCAAGAATGAAATCAGATTCTTCATAAAATTAAAATGCTTTTGCTGAACAACAGAATACTTTTTTAAAACAGAAGTGTTTTAAGTTCTGCATATTGTATTATGTGTCTGAGAAGTGACAGTGCTGACTTACATTTCTCTCCTAGTTATACAAAACTTCTTAATCTGATAACAATTATATGTGTATTCAGAATTGCATCTCTGTGCTTACACAGGTATTTCCATGTGTATTCTGATGTCTTTGATGCAGGCTATTTAGAATAAAAGCAACCAATTTAATTTTCCAAAGGTTAAAAATATGTAATTGTATTAGAGGAATGGAGAATGCACACAATCTTGGGAAAGCTTGCTTATATCTGTATGGAATATGCCATAAGACATACACTGCTATGGAAGTTTAGTGCTTGATAATTAGATCTCACATGTGAAATGATCACTTACTGAATTCCGAAAGTGAGTGTAAGAGGATGATATTTCTTAAACAATTCTATTGGAGGGGAGATAAACATTATTGATAGGTTTTAATCTTATTCCATTGTTTGTAAAGATGCTTGATGCAGGCAAGTAGATACATAAAAATTTTTTCCAATATTAGTGAGTAGTTTAAAAATAGAACTGAATGGTTTTAAATTGTATGAATACATGCTTGACCAGTGGGTTGTGTAGGGAGATAGGTCTCTGCAGATCTATTTTATCACTTGAAAATTGCTTCAGTGGAGGGATACCAAAGATAGAAGTACAAGATTTGACCAAAAAACAGTGACTCCAAGGTAAGACTGACAATTTTCAAGGTATATTTCCAACATGATACGTAGCTTTTTTTTTTTTTTTTTTTTGGTGGGAGTTTTGCTAATAAGATACATGCTCTCCATGAATGATTTTAAATCTGTCTGAACTCTCATGAGTATGTGTGCTTATTGCTACATACTGGATGTTCTATTATTAGCAAAGACCGGAGAATCACCAAGATAAACTCTGCTTCTGCTCTTACTGATTTTCTTCTTTGTATCACTCATAGTAGAGGCAAGCAGAGATGGGAATGGATAGATTGTTACTAAGTACTTGAACCTAGTTAAAGAGTACATTCAAATAACTCCTATAATTCACATATAATTACATTTCGCTGACAGAGGTAGATCTTATGCTTGAATACAAATGGCAAGCATGTGGATGCTATTTATGCATCTGCCCATTTAATAGATAATGTTTCTATCTGATGGTAAACTACCCAAAAATACCAAAACCCACGCCAACTTGCTTAAATAATTTCGAGCTATTGTCTATTCAAACTTATCCATGGAAACTTCAAGGCAATTCAAACATATGCAAATAATGCTGCAAGATTATCAGTCCATAAACTACTTCCTACTTAACCTCCTTTCCTCTTAGTACGTAACAAAATAGAAGAAAATAGAAGATCTTACACGCTCAGTAGTATTCCTTCTTCTCAGTAATATTCTCATTCATAATGAAACAAGCATTTGGAAAAGATCACAGCTGCATATTTTTACAAAAATAATAAAAAAAAGAATGTTTGGAGGTATTAAATTCTCTTTTTGCTCAATGAACTTTGATATGTTAGAAGATTAAGGATCACCATTTGAAGTCAAAACCATCTTAGGAAATTAAACCTATTAGCCCTGTTTTCAGAGGTGCTTATACCTGATTTGAAATGAGTAGCACTCAGCAGTTCTAAATGTCCAACTACTTTTATGTAGGTTCATAAACACCAGATTAATTCCATAACTATGATTGCACAATTTTGAAGTGTTGACTTTTCTTCTATTATTCCTTATTTATTTTAACAGCAACAGAGTGTTACACCTCCTCTGTCATTTTCAGGAAATTCAAGGGAATAAACATCTTCCAGGGCTAGTAAATCTCAAAACCATTATCAACAGGTGGGAAATAAGAGTTGTCTCAAACACACCCTAGGATGGGATTATTGCTTAAAGATGATAATATTGTGGAATAATCCTTTTATAAGTATTCTTTTATAAAAAGATACTTTTTTAGGGGAAATGTAAAGAAAACTGCAGGTATAAACCTTTATTTCAACTGTAGAAACCAATACTTTACGTTTTAAGGTCTGTAATTCCACATGTTGTCAAAATTGATTCATGGTTTGAAATAATTTTAATACAAGGACATTAATTTACATTTTTTCTTACTATTTAGAAGTAAAGAATGCAGCTAGATCAAGTTACTCAAAAAGCTCATATCAATTCAAGAATTCAACTACTATTGCACTGGTTGGTGCCAAGTCCACAGAAGGAGCCCCGGAACCTGTTCCACTTGTTAATAACCGTAAAGGGAGCCTCTTCCTACCAAACAATCCCTCGCTGCTGCAACTTAATTTACTGAATTCTGTTGAACAAGGAAAATCTACCTATTGTAAATTGCAAAGGGCACTCAGCTTGCCTGTAAAATATCGCTACCACTCCCAAAAGCCTGGGTTGAACCAAGATCTCCGTAGGTAGCCCCATAGTTGGATGCATAAAGCAATTCCAATTGGTTTGTGCATGGTTTTGCAGTCTGTTTTCAATGTGACTATGACATTACTAATGCTCTGTTAAGTGCTTACAGATGTGGGTTTCTCCAGATGTGGTGATTAATAAGTTAATCAAGATAGCTAGTCAACTAATGTTTCTGGGTGGTTTGTGCTTTGTCTTTCTTATGGTTTATTTGTTCTGATGCACTTACATTCTAGACAAAATGACTTTACCAGCTCTTACAGTTTGTGTGTTGTTCAGTAACATTAATGATATTTCAAAGCACAGTTCTTTTTGGTGGTCCAAATATGGTTTCTATAAGCTGTGCTTCTCTTGACCTGAGAGATACAGTGAAAGAGACAGATTTATTTAAAAAATGGTAAAGAAAAAAAAAACAAAAAAAAAAAAA
>PPHD01006579.1:0-24312 GCA_002909625.1 Bambusicola thoracicus
ACGTTAAACACTAGATTTTGTGTGAAATTAAATTTTGTATTTTATGTATGTATTTTATAAAAGAAATGAATCATAGTAATTTTCTATTTGTGTATCAAATTCAGCAATGCAGATAGATTACTTTTCATGATTTGTCTTGTATATGGCAAAACCTTTGGAACAGAGGAATGTTACAGTTGGCTGAAACTTAGTCTGGATGAAGTGGGAAGATGCCTAGATGCCATAAAGAGGAGGACAGTATTATTTTATCCAAGTAGTGTTTTTGTGATGAATATCATCCAGTTGCTGTATGTCAGAGTCTGTATGGTGTGCTACATTGTTTCCTGAAAACTAGACTTGTTTTGCTTTGTCCTGTGCTTTGTTTCCAGATTCATTCTGTAGCAGCATAGTTTTATGCATAGTATGAAGTCACATCTTTGTAAGGCAGCAGAACAAACAAAACAAGCAAAAATGTCCCACAAAAATCCCAAAATACAAATGATAACTCTAAGCTATCTCCTAGTTTGTGACTAAATGATCAGAAGTTTGACTCATAAGGAATATTTGAATCCTTTTCTTTATGACAGTGTGGCAGAATTGTTTATGGACATACCAGTGTTCTTTCTGCTGTAGTCATCTTTCCTGTGCATTTTTAAAAGAACTGTTTCTACAGATGTTGGTGCAGCGGCTATTTTAAGTCTTTGTGAAGTTATAGATGTGTTTCAGTAGCCTCTTTCTGACAGGATGGAGCTGTTAAAGCAGCCGGGATGCCGAATGGCAGGACTATTGTAGTAACTTTCTTACAGTAAAGTGAAATTGGCCAGAAATTTAGGTGGGAATTTTTTGAATATGAAGAGTAACAGTATTGCTGTGGTAAGTGGTTTCAGATTGCTTTAAGAGCTGATTTCAAGGAGAAACACTAAGGAAATGAGGTTTTACAAATGAATTGATAGGAATGTCCTGAAAATGCAGTTACATACTTTTATTAGACTAATTCAATAAAATCAGCAAAGTAGCTTTCCGGCCATAAAACTCACTTCTTCAGGTCAAAACCATGGTAAATAGTGGGGATCTCCTGATAAAAAAAGGCAGGTGCTCTCCTGAAGTAGTTTCAGGCATGGTTCTTCAGGCATATCCTTGCAATGCCATATGACTACACCTCAGTTATTCATTATAGTTGTTCTTTGGGGTGATTGGGTCAGGAATTTCAATCCTTTGGTTTGGATCAGGTTCAGGTCAGTGAAATTTTTAAGTGACCTGACCCAGCCATGAACCAAAGGTAGTCCCAGAAGTTTCCCTTGGGACTGAAACTGGACTCCTGATGATGTTTATCTACTGGTGACACGGTATGGTTTCCTAGATAACACATGACATTGTGGGGTGCTCATGATCACAAACTCTTGTCTGGATGAAAGAAAAGAAATGGACCTTTTACTGAATTTGATAAAATTGCTAGCCACATTGTCATTTGCTTTTATTTCACTTTAATGGGTCTGGGAGTCTGTAATTTTAACAATGTGTTCCAACCCTTTTATCTCTATTTTTAAATGTTTTTATTTTTACAGCTAATTTGCAGATTCTCAGAGTATAAACTTACCATCCAGGACCACAATACCATATGGGTGTATGGTTTCATTGATTAGTTTCACCTTATTACCTTTAATTTATTAGGAGAAAAAGGAAAGTTCCTACGTGCCATAGGTCACATAATTGAGATCAAAACAAAGAAGATAAGTGCTGCTCCTGCCTTACAAGAGGAACTGAGTCAAGAATTGTGTGTGCATACAACTGTGTGTGCTATTGCTGATTTAGCCTATCCTGAACAAATCTAGCTTTCTCTCATCTCCTTGTTCTCTATTCTTATCTGCTGACCCTGATTCCTTCTTGATTACTAAGATTATCTTTGATAATTTCCAAGAAATATCCCCCACACAGTATTAAACACAAAGATGAGTGATTAAAAAAAAAATAAAAAATTGGCTGCATAATTTAAGACCATAGATATCAGTAATTTGTAACCCATAAATGTTCTTCTTTGCAGAGATTTGGATACCTGAAAGACTGAGAAACTTTACTTCCCCATTATAATTTTGGCTATTGCTACCAAAATTATTAAGATGAAGTGAAATCAAGAGAATGCTTTCCACTTTTTTTTCCCAGTTAAAGCACAATATCAGTTTTGAAATTCACTATTAACAGCAGCTGTAGTTTTTCTGGCAGCATCTCCTGGTGCATGGTTGTTGTTTTGGTTTGGACTGTAGCTAGTTATATTGGTTTACTATCAGAATTTGCCCTGTTGTCCAAGTGCTGTTGAACTTGTGTGCTTGGTAGAGTACTCAGTATCAGTGGCAGACTTCACATCCTTATATCTCCCACTAAAAGGGATATTGCTTTTCATTCCCTAAACTTGGGGCTACTCCAGGAGATAAGCCTTCCTCCTCTTTGCCCAGCTTCTCTTTTTATATATTCCCGTTTGTGTGTGCACAGTTTCCACTGGAGGGCTGGCGATACAGATGCCCCTGAAGTGGGAGATCCCTCCACCTCTTAATTAAAAACAGTGAGGAAATACATGTTGTTACTGTGTACTTCACACTTTACCTTCATTTGTGGCTTTAGAGAATCATAAACACAACCTTCACCTAAGGCACAGTGCAAAGACTCCCTACAGTGAGAGCTGTAACAGCATGTGGGGGAGAGAAATTAAGGTAAAACATGACACCAAGACTCCTCTATATTTAAAGAAATGAAGGGAAGCACAAGGGCATAAAGGGATATGTTTTATTTTTTAATGAAATTATTTTTTGCAAAGCTTGCGTTACCACGAAGAACAAAGATTTATAGGCCTTATCGTGGTTAACCTAGTTTGTAACCTCTCCTTTTAAGTTTGTTCAGATCAGACATTAATAATAAGACCTCTAAGATAAATAGAGATGGATGTTTTATTAAGATAAATAAGATGAGTGTTTGAGGGCACAGCACTGCAGAACAAGTGTCGTTCTGGAATGCAGCACAGTTTGAATCTGCTTTCAAATGGATGCTCTTTTCCGGTTATTGTTAGAGTGCTTCACTAAGCATTACATTAAGAAGTGAAGGCAATTTGGGTGACAAATAGGAGGAGCTGATGGTTCTGATGGGAGGTACATGAAATTGTATGCTTTCTTACGATGTCTGTTATTTAATAGGCCAAAGATAACCTAACAAAACTAGCATGCAAAGAAACACTAGCTGTTCCTTCTCTTGGGCCCTATCAGTAGTCCTGCTAATAGGTTCTTCTGACTGTGATTATAACTAACAAACTCAACTGAGAATTAGTGGATTCCTAACCTGATTTGAGGTCATTCATTTTTCAAAAAACATCTCTGGGTAATGTGTAAGTAAAAGGCTAGCTGTATAGGTATTTGATGGTGTTCTGTGTATTTCCTTTACCATACTTATTTCTGAGCATTTGAAAGTATGAAACATACCTCTGTCCAGAGGCAAGCTTTTCTTGCTTTATTACAAATCATGTGTTTGTGTATAGTCAGAGTACTCTCTCTACTTCAGTTGTACAAATAGAATTCTTTTTAAGGCCCAACAGAAACTTTGATCATCAGCTGTGTTCTGCACACTGATTTTATCTACTTAAGATCCACTGATTATGTTTTGGTTGTAATGCAACTCTCAAAAAGAAATTTAATTGGAAGACATTAAACAATGGAGGACCTCACTCAAACTTAAGATAAATTGTCGTTTATATACTGAATTGGTCTGGCTTCAGCTTCCTTATTTGTTGCCTATTATGCCGTTCTTCTAGATTAAAGAACTCTTAAGCCCAGGATATTCTCCACTGTGATTATTATCTCTCAGTCTTAAAATAAATTTAGTGGAGAGATTTGTGGTGGTTTTGTTTGTTTTTTGTTATAGTGAAACTTCTCAGTATTGCCTTTTACCCCATGGATAATAGGTCTGTCCATAGTATCTTAGTCTGTACTTCACTGCTGCTATTCTCAGAGATAAAATTTCTTCACTGTTCATTCTTTGTTCCATTAGTGTTCACCACAGTCCTTGCTGCAACAAGCAAATCTGTCTTACAGTACACGATAAACATATTTTGGGGGGAAACAAGATGTTTATTTCACAAAGAACAGAAGATAAAGCATTTCATTCTTTGGAATTCTTATTTATTTTATTTTTGCTTTTAATGCACAGAACATCTTGACAAGTTTTTTACTGTTTGAAAATATAGTAATATGCCAGAATTGCAAAATGGAATGCACATATCACATATCCAAACCAGAGAAGTTAGGGCAATCCACATGTATGGAGTTAACAGAATTGTGTGGCCAAGAATTTACCAGTTGCTGTGTTTGAAGCTTGGAGGCTGGTGTTCTTGGAAATGATATGATTTTATTTGTTCCGGAGCAAGAACAATGAATCTCACTCTCAGATTCTTCACAAATATTTTAAGACTTCACTTTGTGGGCCAGAATCATACATGTAAGATACATACAAAGTTACTTTTTAAAAAAAAAGATTATTATGAACCTTTTTTTTTCTTCAAATGAGATAAATTTAATACTGACTGATTCTTGTTCCTGAAACAAACTGAAATTATATCAGTAAAATATGTAGCAGCTAGTCTTGAACAAACTAGTTTAGCTCTAAACTACCGTGACGTAGTTATTTGGTATTCATAGTGATGGCACATTCTGTACCTGTGACTGGTTAGAAAATGTACTGTAATAGGAAATTGCAAAGGATTTTTTTGGTTTTAGCTTTATTTTCATGAAGTCTCAAGAGTGAAGGGATTTTTTTTAATATGTATTCTGTGATTATATTTCTTTAGTACTGTTGGACACTGAGTGTTTTTAGACTTAGACTGTTAATGTATTTTCTTCAGCTGATTGCACTGACCTAAAAGCCATGTGCTTGGAATGACTGAAACCTGCAGGTGGCTTTCCCTTGAAATGTGCTTAGATTGCCTTGGATCTACAAAATTTACGGGACTCATATTTAAGCATTATGAGCTGGAAGATTGAAGTTACCATCTTTTTGGTTTTTCCCCTTGATCAATAAATAACAGACATCATAAACCACTGCGTTATGCTCTGGGCTGCTTGAGAGTTAAATAAAATGACTGTTTGTGTAGCTTGTTTGACAGTTTCATCAGCATCTGGAATGTTTAAATTAAATATTTTTACACTAACTTCATTATCATTAGATAATCTAAGAAAACAGAAAAAGTCAAGTTTGATACCTCTTCCCCAGAGGCCTACAATAAATGTCTCAGGGCAGTAGACTATTTTGCATCTTGGCTTGTGCTGAAAATGAACTTCTCTTGGGAGCTACAGTTGTAATTCTAAACTCAAGCACAGGAATAGTTACGTCGTGCTTTCTTTTTGATACTATCCTTTGTGTTCAAATTCCTCATCAATTCTTACTGGGACGTGTTGTGGTATGTATTAATAGGTTAGCATTTGAGTTAGGCCTCTGGAGGCAATGAAGAAAATCACCTTGATTTGGACACATCCTGGATGAGGTCTGATGTCCACGAAACTAGAGAGGAAGAAAAATGAAGGATATTGTGTTATAAATAAAGAATATTTTTCCTTTGGCATTACAGAAGTTCAGGTAGCATGGCTCTATCCATCTGTCTGACCAGTCAGTTGGAGAATCAATTAAACTGAGCATAATTATAAATCTAAAACTCTCAAAGTTCAGACACAAATTTTCATGTCCTTTCTAATTGATTTTTGTGAAGCTTGTTGCTGTTATCTGCCTTTTGCAGTCCAGCAGGCATTGAGAACTGCTGGACTTAACATAATTTAAAAATCCATACACCAAAGAAAGAGTGTAAGAGGACTGAATTATCTGAAAAATTGTCACAGTAAGGTAATGTGATATTACACATACATCATAAGATCAGGCACAAATTATTTGTTTTGAATACTGAATGTTGTCTTTGTGTAAATAACCTGCGAAACCTCTGCCTTAGTTTCTACAGAAGTAAACAGAAAGATAAATCTCCTTTTTAAGTGGCCTAATCATGGTGATGTGCAGGTGCTGAGTAGGATTAATCAAAATTTGAGCTGGATAGAGTTTTCAACAATAAAGCTATGTTACGTTGTTCCATGTTATGAGCTTGACAACTCTAACTGCTTGCAAAAAATGGCATTTTTTTATCAACTTTTAAAGTGGTTTGTGTGGCTCATTTTTTTTTTAACAAGTTCTTGAGCAATTTTTTTTTTAATAGTTAAGTAAGACATTTAAAAATAACCTATAAGGTTTCTTGAATGAGGAAAATGGCTTGTTTTCCTTAATAATAATAATAATAATAAAAACCGGTTGTGGTATATATCAAGATATTAAAATATGTGAATCACAGAATCATTTGTGTTGCAACAGACACTTCAAAGCCATCTAGCAACTCCCCTTCAATGAACAGGGGCATCTATAGCTAGATCAGGTTGCTCAGAGCCTGGTTCAGTCTCACCTTGAATGTGGAACCTGTTTGCCTCATTATTTATAATGTGATTGGCCAGCTGACTCATGGTTCTGCTCCCCTTGTGAACCAATTAAAAGTGGTATAGAAAGGAGTACATGAAAATGTAGTGTAGTTTAAAAAGTAATTTCCTCCTCTTCGTATGCAAATATTGTATTTTTATGCAGTGCATTCTTAGTATTTCTGGAGAGGGAATTCATAAAAGAGTTCTTGTATTTTGAAGGAAAAAATAATATCCTTTAAACTTATCAAAGTGAACAATTGTTTGAATGCAAAGACTTTGTGTACTGTAGTGAAATATTTTTGTCCTTCAGCCTATTCATTTTGTGGTTGAAGAAATAATGTTGTAATACAGTCGCTTTAGTCCCAACCATGATGATATTGTATTTGTTTTGACATATCTTTAATTTTCCACTATGCATTTTAATCAAGAATAACTTTGTATTTGTCACCATAACATGGTAGTTGCTCTCAAATTAAAGAAACTGACCTCTGACCATACAGATAACAAAGGTAATGCACTAGTGAATGCTTTGACATCCAGCTCATGAGATGTGCTTTTGAACTGCTGGCTCTAGGTCGGGGTCATTGTGAGGAGGGCTTGGAGGAAGACTTGGGCACAGTTATCTAAACAATGGAATCTCTTTCCATAACGCTGCAAACCGATCTCTACAGAGTGATCTATATCAATGAAACACTCCTCTTGTCACAGAATTCTTTTACATTCTCTGGATTGTTTTCCTGGAAGACTGATGTCCCTCAGTTTTACTGGATAACCTTATCTGCCATAGCCTTTATTAAAGCCAGAATCTCAGTAAGTTATGTTAAACAACAAACATTTGATTAAATGTTTACAACTTTTTTGCTACTGAATATGAAAGAATTGTATGGCACATACATGTTTCCAGAATATGGAATGCCTACATAATCTAAATTATAGTATCTATTATTTCGATAGTGTTTCAGAAATACTGTATCCTCACTAGAAAGTGATCAGGAACTGCTAAGACCACACTCTGTTAAAATCACCTCAGCAGCACGTTTGTGGCAGGCAACACCACCAACAGAGACCAGTTTTACGTTATGTTAGTGAGCCTAAAGTCAATAGAGCAATACGAGAGCAAATCTGTGATTTTATTCTGTTACTCTGACAGAATCATCGTAACGACAACTATCACATCAAGGACAGAAGATTTCATCTGATCTTAGCTATTTCTACTGCTACATATAACTGATGCCAGCATAAATTGCTTTAGACTTAAGATTAAATCTTCTGTTCTTAACCCAGGTTCATTCCTACATTGCTACATTGGGAAAAATTGGTGAGTTATAAGCTGGAGCTGTTGTTTTCATGAAAGAAGTTGCACAAAGAATGTTTAGCTATGGTATGAGCCCAGAGTACTTAAGCGTTGATTCTGATTTGTGTAGGAATATTTTTATATGTGCTAGCAAAAAATATTTGCTGAAAATCATTTCCGTGCTTGAATTATTTACAAAATCATTTTTTTGCTAATTAGTTACTACAAAGTACTGTGTTCAATTTAGCATTATATATAATGCCTAAGAAATATATAAGGCCCAATAAGAAAGTTTTCTGGTTCTATAAATGGAGAAAATTAGGGCAGTCTTGTTGGTAGGGCTAGGACAAGAGTGGAAATTGCACCTTTTGTTCTGAGTGTGCCATGTAATCATATTTAACTTCACTTCTCTTGGCTCTGAAGACCCTGAACTTTCTGAAGAAAAAGCTGTTTCTGCAATGAGGTCCACGTAATTCCTAGACACTAGTGCAGTATTAGTAAATGGGCACTGTCTAGAATGTCAAAAGTCAAAGGAAGATATTAAAATTAACCAGAAACAGTGATTAGTACAAAGACATTTGATTTCAGTTAAATGCCAGGTCTCGTTTCTTGCCTTTTTTTCTTGAGGCTTCCTGTTCCCAGTCTGAATTGAGGGCTTCATAATACATACCGATGAAAACCTCAGGGATGTTTGTGCATGGAGGGCATTCACACGTTATCTAGACTATTTGTCAAAACAGCTCTCTGGTTATTTTAAAAGTAGACTGAGGATTTCACAACCAGGTGTATGAGTTATAATGCATACCTGTTTGTTTCTAGGTTCCAGCTTTTCTTTAGGAAAAAAAAAATCATTTTTTTTACTAGCTTGTGCCATAGATGCAAATTTGCCTTTTTGACATGCAGAGATATTGAAATAGCTGACAGCTGTGGAAGAAAGCCACAGAGAGATCATGTGGTATAGGAAATGGCTTTTCATCTCTCAGGCAAGGGGGTGCATTTACTTAACTGAATTCCTCCAGGGTCAACTCAAAGTCTAAGCTGCCTGCCCATCAAGAGAGCTAGTGATGTGAAGACTGTAAAATACTCCCATTACATGTGGATCAAACGTACCTTTATTCAAAGCAATCTAGATTTTTCTGACTCTTTTTCATTGCCCTCCAGACACAGATTTATCATATTTGATATAATGGTGGTTTTTTTTAAGGATCTGACTAGATGAGCATATGTATTTATTGCTTACTATGGAAAAAACAAACAAACAAAAAAAACATTTTGCCTTTAAAGAGAAACAGTTTTGTTTTTATAATTTTGTAAGCTCAAAAAATACGTATGTCTGTGGATATATATTGTAAATACATCTAGAAAATATGTGCTAAATTTTTACCACTCATGCAGAAATGCTTTGTGTACCTCTTAGTAAAACACAGGCAGTTTTCGATTTGCTTTACTGCGTATGATGTGAAAGTATGGGTTCATAATAACACAGGATAAAAAACCAACAGGCTACGTGGTGGAGAATATGTTAGGATATATATATATATTTAGGTACAAATAATATAGAGGAAGTAAAGGATTTGAGGCTTGATCGTAAATATCAAACCCATATTTTGCATGGCAGTCTTTTTGCAGTGCAACATGCCTCTAGTAATAATTTAAGAATTGCATCTAATTTACATTCCAGGGCTTCCTCCTGTAATAGCTGGTGTTTCTAACTGACTTCTGCTTACTGTCATGGAACTTCGCAATGCTCAGACAAACCAGATGTGAGGTTCCAGACCCTACTGGTTGTACTGTGTATTACTTTCTCACTCCCACTTAGGACTCTCAGTGATTTTTAACCTGAGTCATATAATGGTCTTATTATTAAAGTGGAGTACCAAGATCTCTCCTTGGATGATAGAAATATGATCAATTATTCATAAATGGTGTCCAACAGGTATGTTGTTGATTATATTTTATTTTTGGGATTAAGTATTTGAGTGATTTCTTTATTAAAAGACTGTTTTTCTTTTAATGGACACCTGCAATGCAGGAGGCAGACAACCTGCTCCCTTTAAAATGATAATGCTTCCCAGTGAGAACACTTTGTGCTATTGGTGAGGACCATATATAGTTTGTGTGCAGACCTTGTCTTTACAGGAAGTTCTAAATAGGGGCAGAATTTAGGGTGCAATAACATTTCTGAGATTGTAAACTGTAGCTCTTATAACAAATGTAAGGTTACTACCAGGTCATGAAAGCTCTCAGAAACCTCATAGCAGAGTCATGTAAGCTAATAGAATAAAGCCTTTAACCTACTGAGCAGCATTAGGCAGGTATCATATTAAGTAACCTTGTCTAAACAGTGGTGAAGTGTACTTAAGAGAAATGCTGTCAGAAATACCCATGCCAGAAATGGTTACAGATCTCATAAATGCTTTGAAAAGCCTGAAGTACTACATTACATTTACATTTTCTTTCATTGTTTTGTAATAAAACTGTCTTTTGTTAAGACTTCTTTAAAAAGAATGAGGGAAAGTGCTATTATCTTATGAAGAGTTAATTCACTTTGTTTTTTACGTCTCTTGCTATGAAATGCTAATTCTACTGTTAATGTCTGTTTTTGTCATAGTGTAGGTTTCTTAAAAAACAAAAAACAAACCTGTTCGTGTAAAAAGAGAAAGAAACAAAAATGCTGTTAAATTAATTTGAACAGCACAAATTCAGTCAGTTAAATTTGATATCTGTAAGAACTGTGGGGTAGTGACTTATATCTAGCAGTAATTCATGCATGATATCTTATAGAATGAACATTACCAGCACTTCAGAAAAACAAATGAAACCTAAATAGTTTTTTTTTTACTGAAAGATAAGGAAAATGACTTGCTTTCTGTTGACGTTGTTGGGCCACATATTGAACAAAGAAACATAACAACTGTTTGAGTTTTTGAAACAAAACAGCTTTTGAAACAAAACTATTTCCTTCTGTTTTCATCTTTTCTGATATTGTTAAAGAATACTTTAGTAAGTAAGGACTTTCAAGCAGAGACAAGCTTGAGCTGTTTGTACATATGTTGCCACAACATTAGTCATTATGAGCCTTTCTTTTTTCTCATTGCTGCTCTCACTGAAGAGCTCTTTTGAGCATTTCCTCTCAGGAGCACTGGTTTGTTGGGAATGGTTGCTGCTTCCTCTGCCCAAGCAGAACACCAGAACTGTGTTCCAAAATGCTGAGAAATGGAGGGTGTGAAACAGGAGAAAACCCCTAAAGATCTGTTTGACCAGTATTGCAGCTTTTTGTGCATCCATGCTTTTATTTTTTACTCATCTGTATACTACTGTTGCTATTTTCCAGGATGGAAATTTGTGAGTGATTAGAATCAATGTCTTTGGAAATGCACATAGTTTTGTGTTTCCAAATTATGGACTATATTCAGCAGCAATTGGCAATAAATTCAGAGCTTCAATAAATCCCAGCTATACATAACTTGCAATTAATAACAACTACTCTCATGAGACACTATTACTGAACTTCTTTCAAAACACGGAGCTTCATCCAAGATGATAAGTCATACAGTTACTGTACCTTTATGCAAATAGTTCTCAGTGGTTTTAAAGCAGTCTTTCCGCTAGTTGTAAAACCAGTGTGATTCTCCTCTAACTATGTCAGATAAAAAGTAGGAGTAGCTCCATCTAAAGTCAGGTAAATATTGATGTGAAGGAAGAAGAGGTGCAAGTAAAGCATAGACATAAATACAAATTATTTGGGATAGCACACAGACTGTAACTAAATTAAAAAAAAAGCACTGCCTTGGGATGTGCAACCACTTGGGAAGAAAAATGAGTTCTGGTCTAATAGCTTTGGCTGGGCTGTGTGAAGTTGAGAAGTGCTAGAAACTATTATACTGAAAAATTAAATTCAAATATGTCTAAACAATAAAAATAGGCAGTGTTTTTTCAATTAAGTAAAAACTGAACTTTTATGTGACTGTTTTCAAATAGGCCTATTTCTACTGGCAAAATAAAATTAAGATGAATGAAATAATTGATTTACAGAATCCTTTGTCTTACGTATGTGTATAAATTAAGGCATGATGAAATCTTTTGGTAATTCATTCTAGTCATGAAAATATCTCTGTGGGTTTTACTGGAGAGAGATCAGAAAACAGCTAATGCACAGGAATAGTGATTTCATATTTGACCACACAGTAAACCAGAAGTGTCATAAAAACAAATCCAACCTGCAAACCGTTTTACATCTCCATGTATACACCAGACATTTATTCTTTAGATAAAATTGTACATGTGGAAAATGTTTGTTGGCCAGTTTGCTACTGACTTGTGTCCTTTCATTTGCACACTCTATGTAGGCAGTACCAATCTCCACTTGGATAGCACCTGCATATGCATTAATATTTTATATATTTACATATATTAAGAGCCAAGAATTAATAAATTTACGAGTACAAAATTGGGTCTGGTATTGATTAATGAAGTTTTATTGATGCTGGGCAACTTTTTCTGCTGCAAAGGCTATAGAAAATGAGTTCAGGTTCCTCTTCATGTTACAGAGCAAAGTGCCAGCAACCACTTCTTTACCTTGAGCAAGACTTTTTCCAATAGGTCACCAAAATCTGTTGTTTCTTTGTATCTTGCCAGTCTACAGCATGTGAGTGTGACTGACTTGCCCAACACCCATAAATCATGTCTTAAGGTCATCTTTGTTACTTTCTTCTGCTTACTTAGGAAGTACACTATCAATCAACGCTTGTGCACTTGTATCCCCATTGTCCCTTGTGGCTGGCTTGTGTGACTGGTGTTAATGTTATAAGCAGAGAATGACTGAGCCTAGACTTAGAAAGGCTAACGATAAAGCCGTGAAGAACTGGTACAGATTCTGCTGATGGAGTGGAAACTTAAGCAAGTTGCCAGAGTGTTATCGGATCAATTATGTCCTTGTAATATTTCTGCTGTCTCTCTGCTAAAGTTATTTCCCTTGAAAGAAACCCTAGGCAAAGTGATAGTGGTGCTGAGGAAGCATGCTCAGGTGATGGGCATTTTACAGTGCTTTCCATTTTCCTTGCTGTTTGGTTTGTTTGCTTGTGCTGGGAGGGGTTGGTATGTTATAAGCTGACTCTTAAAATCTTAAGTTCTATACAGTTCCTGATACAACATCAGCTTACTCCTGGAAAGACTGTATTTTGACACTGGACAGGTGATAACCAGCATGTGAACGTTATGTCCCCAGTTACTCATTAAATTGCCCTAAGGCTAGCTGAGAAATTTGGAGTTTTGATTCCTTTTTACTTTTGGAGCCAGGCAATGTGGGGAAGCATCCTTATAAGGGAAGGCCTAACAGCATGAGTCTTGCTCCTGGAATGCAGGACTGGTACATGTAGAAGAGGTAACTGACTGTATCTCATTCTATTAGTGATCCCCTTCCATCTCACTGAAACGGAAAGGCTCATTGATTCTTAGAAAATATTGTTTGTCTTTTAAAAATGTGCTTGTATGGATGGAGTTGCAGTACTTGTCTTCCCCTCAGTCTGCTCTTGTATCACCTCGGGCTATGTTCTGTCAGATGTTATTAAGTTTACAGAAATTCGTGCACAGTCAGCGTTTGGATGAGAGGTGGGAAAAGAAACCTCTTTTGTTTAAAAGTATACATGATACAGAGGCTTTTAATTTGAATCAGTACTCAGTCACTCTTCCCTAGGCTTATGCTAACAAACACTTGGCTAATTTTTGAATTGCGCATAGCACTTATATGGAACACTGCAAGTGTTTGATTAGTATTTTCTTCAATTTACATTTCATTTGTTTATTGACTTGGTTTTCTGTTCTGCTCATTTATCATTAATTGTTGTACCTCGTCTGCATTTTTTTTTGCAGAACATTAAATATTACTATTATATTTCTATTGCGTGAATATTTGAGGAAAATAACTTTGATCATGAGGAACACTGAAAAGCTTGGAAAACCTTTTAAGGTTGATCTAATTTGTCTAAGGTTTCTGGGCTTACTTGAATTCTTACACTGTAGAAAAATCTTGTTATGAAATTACAGAGCTAAATAGAAAATCACAAGAGAAGAAGCTTTTCTGAGATCTTCCTTGTATGTCATGCTCCCAGTCAAGTAGAGTATACAGTCTTTTCAAGGTATTTTGGCATTTGGCTTGCAGATCCTCTCCAGAACCCCAAATGGCATGAAAATGATTGGGAAAAAAAAACAAAACACAATCAAAACCAAATAATTGGACAAAAAAGAGTTTGCAGTTCTGTTTAAGACGTTTAGAAATAGCTCATCTTTGTTTCCATAGTTTCCTTTCTCCATTTTGTGGCCTCTCCTACTCTTTATAAGATTTATTTACAGAGATGGTTTTAACATTGTCTGTCACAGACAGCAGAATGATGTTGATTGAGTTTCCATGTATTTTGGTAAATAAACTCCTTAATGTTCATCAAATTGATATAGACCTACTTTAACTGTCAAAAATTGTTGTCCGATGTTTTCCTCAAATCTTATTCTGCTATAAGTTGTGTTTCTGTGACTGACTGCATTCAACATGGAAAGAGAAACTGTTTAAGGCTTGATGTCACATCTTATTCAGCAGTTCAGGGGCACAGAGAAGGAATTCTGTTCATGCAGAATTCTCAGTGTGTAGTTTGTATCAAGAATGTCAGAGAAAGACTTAAAAGGTAAAAATCGACACTTCTTCATAGGCTGTGCTGGGAACTTAGTAGTCTTTTAATGAGTTCTGAATTTACCATGAATTACTTATTACTCACTGGAATGGGTTAATTTTGGGGTGCATCAACTTTACCTTTTAAAAATCATTTGACAAAGTGGTTTAGCCTCTTTCTAGATTTGTTTCTGAGCCTGGAAGCTCTTAAGCACCTGAGTACTGTTATCATACAACTAGTGCTGCTGACTCAGATCAACATGACTTCCATGGGAGTCCTCAATAGGACAAAAGAGCACATGTTCAACTGCAGGTAAGCTCATAATTTATACTCAGTATTGTAGAAACAGATAGTAAGAATGTGAAGTCTGTTAGGTACCTACATACGCTATTGGGTGTGCAATGGTCAGAGAGGTCTGACTCCCATATAGGTCTCACAGAGATATGTTTTCGTCTTTATATACTTCTCTAAATCTGATAGAGTATCCTTGCATTAAAGAGCTCAAAATGTCAAAAAGCAGGAAAGTATCAAGCTAACTAAAACAATGGGAAAGAGTGCATACATGTAACTTTGAATACAAACGTGGTGAACTGCAGATGTTTAGACCTGACATCAGGGCAGCATTACATCTGTCTTCATTCTTCTGAATCAACCAGGTTTTACATACTTACCTGCTTTTATCTGATCCCATAGCTTTGATTGGAGTACTGCTTTTGTGACCTATTTAGCAGTGAATTTTTTTTTCTGATTAATGGGCATATTGTTATAGAGATGAGGTTTGTTTACACCTTGACTGCTAGCTCTATGTTGTACAAACCTGTAAGTGCAAAATAACAATAATGCAAAAAAAGAAATCAACAAATCCAAAAAACAGAAAGCAGAAGTATAATATACTGAGCACAAAAATTCAAGGAAATTTCACCTTTTCCTACTTGTTCAGGGTAGTTGAGGAGAACTCCTTAAAGCAGCAAGAAATGACAGAATCTGTTGCACACAGGATGTTAGGAAATCCTGCATGTGCTACAGAAGGAAAAAACGCAACCATGTACATTTATGAAATGAGTTATAAAATTAATAGCCTTATCCATGCAACTTTCCATAAGACTGCCTGATTTATACAAAAGCTAAGCAAGACTCACATTGACCCAACTTTTGGTCAGAAGTTAGAAAATGCTTAAGTTATTGTGTTCTAACAAGGTGCTACCAGACAGCATTACCCAGCAGACAGGCCAATTCAAATAATTCATCTTTATGTGTGTTCTTAGCCAGTCCTCTGTTGTGAATTAGGCCATGTTAGTGTAAATATTCATAAATGCACTCTTAGAAATTGGTTTTGCTTACAAAGAGTGTGTGTTAGGAGTACACTTGACTCACTGCTATGACTCAACTACAGATAGTAATTTGTTAAAGTAGAGTAACTCAGCCAGTTTACTTTGTGTCTGTATGCTCAATCCTTATAAGATGATGTGGAAATAACCACACATGGAAATACAAGATGGTTAGAAATAAATTTCTAGATTTCTTTTAAGCTTTCATATACTTTACAAGAAACCAAGGTGGTTGAATCATTATCAGCTCCAGCCATTTTGGTCATTTTAACTATAAAGACTGTGAACACAGTTATGTTCATCTTTGTTTCCATCAAGACTTTTCTAAGCTATCTTCTATCTTTAATATTTTTTAGGACTACCTTTCACTGGTTATGTTGCAAAAGCACTTACCCTACACATATGTTCCAATTTTATCGTGGAACGTTTTCTGCTCATCATCTCATTTATTATTGGTGCCTTTCTCAAAATGTGTCATTAGACCATATTTTCAGGAAACTGTATTCTTCCTGAGTATCCAGTTGACATCAATAGTTACCATTCAGTAATAATACTGTTGGAAAGGGTTCGTTTGGTGCTGGACTTGTCTCAAAAGGCCTGATAAAAACTACTTGTTACCTGTGCAGAGGAAATTTTCCCACTGAATACTGCTGCTCCCAGTGGGCTTATAATGAGATATAGCAAAATGAGTGAAGCTACATGAACAGGAAAATATTTCTGGAATTTATGAGGGTAACAGAAATCAGCCCCAAGAGTCAATTAGAATGTTGTTGCTAGTTGTTTTTAAAGCCATGTGTTTGTTGTTGTTTCGGTTTGGTGTTTGTTTGTTTGTTTTCTTGTTTCTTTTAGTCCAGATTTTCTGAATTTGGGGCACAGAGAGGTATGCAGTTCTGCAGTAGTAGAAATAGAGTTCTTTGCTGTTGAGGCTTTTTGTTATCATGTCTCCAACTTTAAACCAAGAAATCACTTTTCATGGGTTGTAGACTCCTCACCACACTGGACATTATTACTGCAATGGAAACATTGTTATGGTTGAATTTTTAAAAGTTTAAAAAGTTTTCTTAAAGTTATTTGACTGGGGATGCAGTTTTCCTCTATGACAGGTATGTTTCTAGGTTTGTGAGTAAGACCAATTTGGATTTTCAAGGCTACCAATTATTTCATACATAACAGTCACAAAGTTGCAGTTGATACTTTTTTGTCTTTTTGTTTCTTCTGGAGGGAAAAACCTGAGATTTGTGATGAAAAAAGCAGATATGCAAGGAAGAATTCCCACTGTACAGCACTGTGTTAGTGTCTTGGATCCTAATGTTTTTTTAAGTCTAGCAAGCTATGAGAGGCAATGAAATGAGTGGAAGGTCCACTGCTCAGAGTGATGACAGTTTAGTTCAGAGCTTGTAGTAACTGAAGGTAGTTTTACACTTCTTCCAGCCATGCTTGAAGCACTCTAGTTTAAACTAGCTGGCATGGAACCTGGATAACTATATTAACACACACAAGAATATTTATGTTAGCATAATGCTAAGCCTGAACTACTGAGGCTCACAATAGGTCTAGATGTGTTAGTTCAGGCCTAGAGACATTTTAGTGTGGTTTTATTCCTCTGGAGTAGACGTGGCTCATGATAGCTATGGCAGAGCTGGCACGTACTATGCCTGACTATATTTGGCTGACCACACATGCTCTAAAGTGTTAAAGTCTGGAAAACAAGATGTCACATTCTTGCCATGACAAACATAGTCCACCCTGTAACAGTGTAAGATCCAGTTAGCGTTAGTTTATAAACTAAACTATGTTAATTTCAGGTATCTTAATAAGTGATGGGAAATGTATATTCTTGTGGATGAAGAGGAAATGCAAGGGAGTACAAAAATAATGTTGTCAGTCGCTGGTTTTGGTAGCAAATATGCATTTTTAAAGCAACTAGCATCAGCTAACGACCACTGCTGTCAGTTAAAGTCAAGTTAAAGACGGGCCCAGATGAACAGTCAGATTGACTTCAACTTTGTAGATGAGCTTTACATTTTCTTTAAAGTGAGGTTCCCATTCCCTATGTCAAGGTTATCTTGCTGATAGCCTTTGAAACACTTAGACTGCTTGCAAATGGAAGGATGTTCAGGAGTTTGACAGTCTCTGCACTGATCCTACTCTTGCATGAAAATGGTTTCATCAAGCCTATAATTAGAAATGAAATAGTCTTAAATGGTTTCCACACAGCTTGACTTTCAAAGAGGTTCCAGTTTCACATAACTTCATCTAAACAGAGAATCAGAAGATATAACCAGATACCACAGTTCCTGCTTACTAATTGCCATAAAACAGGGCCATCTGCTTTATACAAAGTCTAGGTCAGGTAATCCTTCTAAACTGTGACCTTTGGGGCTTCACGGAACTTGTTCTTGATTAAATAAAACCTTCCTAGGAAGTTATTGGGAAACTTGGTGAAGGTTCAGTCTCAGAGAAGAGAATGTAACTGATTGGATTTCCGTATAATCTTAAGCAGGCTGTTAGTTCTAAGCTGATAGTCTACCTTCTGAACTTATTTTATTAACAACGTTAATCTTTCATAGCAATTCAAGGTACAAATGAATTATTTCAGTTTTTAAAATGATTCCTCATAAAAGATTATATGACAAGTGAAGGATTTAAACATCAGTTTATGACAATTAAAGACAAAGTGAAGTGAATATACATTTTATCAGCCTAAATTAAGATTAGAGTCTGTGCTGGGGAATATTGGATGCGTCCCCCATTTTGTGCAGTTGTCTAACATTTTTTTTTTAAAGACCATGGTCTGTAATTGTGTTGCGGTGGTAAATATGAGTTGAACAAAACACAGATAACTGCTGCCTAGAAAATATATTAGAATTTATATTTATATATTTAGTTCCTCACAGGTGTTTTACTACTAGCAAAGTTCA
The DNA here is from genome assembly GCA_002909625.1 of Bambusicola thoracicus. NCBI lineage: Eukaryota > Metazoa > Chordata > Aves > Galliformes > Phasianidae > Bambusicola > Bambusicola thoracicus. The sequence continues at coordinate 18,670 of PPHD01006579.1, forward strand.
TATCATACATGCTTTTAAGTATCTCTTTTCCATCATATACTTTATTTAAATATTTAATCCATTAAATAAAAATAGTTATTATGATTAAATAATCAGGTTTTCTGCTCTAGTTTTTTAATTTAATTTTATTTTATTTTTTGGAATTGCTGACTATTATTTTTGGCTGTCTATCTTTGGTGCACATTTGCCAATTATTCACCACCAGATTAAAAATAGAAGTATTATTGCCAAAGCAAATAATACATTATTTTTCAATTATACAGAGCTTTCCAGCTGAGGATCACGACACATTTTGTAACCACTATTGAATTTAGCTACTTACCACGCACTGAACATCAGTATCCTTGCCTTTGGAATGAGAAAGATGAGACGTATACTACAGTAGGGTGTGGTGTAACTTCTACTGAGGCTGATGTAAGTTAACATTTATGGAAGTCAATAGAATGTGCCATTCATTAGAGGAAGAGGATCTAGTGTGAATTAAGGGTACCTCACCTACCAATACACAAAACTGGGCAAAGCTGGAGTCACTCTGTCTGGTGCATGGCATCCTGCTGTTACAGGAGAAGAATAGCTGAACTGTAACTTCCTTTCTTCTCAAAGAAAAATTATCAATTCACAGACTGTTGTAGTAATGAAATGGATTAATATTTTGAAACTAAGTGTATTTTGAACTGTGATAGTTCCCTTTGAGTTTTGTGAAAGATCAGAGAGGAAGTCAGTCGTGGAAGTCAGTCGATGACCCAGTTACCTTGCTTATTAAAACTTCGTTATACTGTTGCTATTCCTCCTAACAGGTTCGGTCAGATATCCTCATATTGACTATAGTCTGCATAGCTACTTTACATCCTTAAAGAAATGCTTTGAAGAAATCTGCAGTGGGGAAGATTTTCTTACTGAACTGGGGGATCATACCTCATCCCTGTAGGCATTGAAGGCCAGGCTGGATGTGGCTCTGGGCAGCCTGGTCTGGTGGTGACCCTACACATAGCAGGGGGTTGAAACTCGATGATCATTGTGGTCCTTTTCAGCCCAGGCCATTCTACGATTCTATGATTCTACGATTTCCTCATGCCTGAGGACTGCTGTCTTCTAGTTTTAACAGATCTATTTGAAAATATTAAGGTCCACCTGGCATCAGGATGATGTTTGAACATTATTCATGATGTTTATGGTGTTTTCACATCTTTGTGCACATTCCTTAGAAACATGCTGGCACAAAAGTTTAACTCCATATTTCTGTTCAGGTGAAAATTCCTACTTTCCCAGCTGCTGCATACGGTAGGGCACCTACAAATCCAGAAGGAATGTTTGCATTTGAGAAAGTGTGACTCTCCAGTTCTAGATTTTTTTCCTGTTTTGTAGCTCAGTGTAACTTCTCAGTTGCTGTGGGGACTGATATCATTGGTGCTATAATGGTCTTCTCTTGGCTACGAAGTGCAAAGTGTGAAGGGTAAACATAACCCTATTACTGCCGATGTTCCTTGCATGTCACTGTGACAAGACCTGCGATGGTCTCAAGAAACTTAAGATAGTTGTAGGGTAGTTGGTGCTTATGCTCGGGGAATAAATGAGCAACAGCATTTGTCCATGGTATTTCTTATAGTGAGTGCTGTGTCTCCTCCTTACTTAGCTTGTGCCTAAGTGAAAAGGGACACCATCTTTATACTCACTGAAGAGAACAATTGAATTAACAGGGTCCTCTGGGCAACCTGGAAGTCTTGGAGTGGTAACATGAGAGCAATGCAGAACATACAGAACAAGCCTGAATGACTGAAACAGGGAGTTCAATATCTTACATTGCATACAAATATTCTATAATCAATTCCAATATTGATTTGATACAACATTATTTAACTTAAAGAAGGAGCCACATTTTACTTTGTGGAAGCTGATAAGTGGTATTTTTATTGTATATGGTTCTGTTTTATCAATGAATCCCACTGTTAAATTTTTGATAAGGAGTCTTTGATAAGACTCCATAGTGGAAACCTTTAACAGAGCACAAAGCACTATTACCAGTCTGTAATCTCTGAACCACTTTTGTTTGACTTCAGAAACTTTGTCCATTACCTGTGTGCCTGCTTTCTCACCTGTAAAATGTCTGCCTCTGCTGTTAACAAATGGCTCATAGGACAATAATTCTTTCTAATGAGCGTGGAGTCTTTTTGAGGGTTAGTGCTACAGCTTTATTTGTTCTAATTATGTCTGACATTTCACAAACTGTATGTTCATTATTTGATGGGCAAAGCATCAAAAATAATTAGGCCAAATAATCACACAAACCCCAGCAGAAAGCATTTTTGGAGCATGTTAGCTGCGTTTTATTAATAATTATCCTCACTAAACTTTACTGAACTATATTATAATCTCATTTCCAGCGTATCCTTATTGAACTCCTAAAATCAGGTGAGAATTTGATTTTTTTAAATGGGGTAAACAATGCTTGATTAATAAACAAAATCAAAATCACTTTAACTTGTTCAGATAAAACTCATTTCTTTGTACGAACAGCCTTTGTTTCTGATAGGTAACTGCTAAAGATTTTTCTCATTGCCAGGAGAGGTCACTCTTACTCCTCTGTTGCTATGATTCAGTTTATAGAACCATAAGGAATCCTCTTTTCTTACTACAGTAGACTGATGTTTTCCTTGAAGTACTATTTTGGTGCTGTGTGATATACATGATCAGCTCCGTACTGGAAGGATTATTAACACTTGCTTGATATCAATATGGAAAAGTCTTAAAAATTTTTGTGGAAAATGATAATGTATCTCCAAGTTTTCAACAACCATCTGGTATAGTTCCAGTAAAAGCCCATAGTTCTTCTCAAGTTTTATTATAGAATTATAAATGGAAGTTTTAAATAGCAGAAATTAAAGATGATATCACATAATTAAAGTGAGTATTTTCTAGAGGGGTTTTGAAAAAAAATAAACAAAACATTTTCAATTCACATATAGAATGTCTTCTGTGGTGACCAGCACAGGAATAATAATACATCTCAGTATAAATTGGTAAGAACTGTTCAGACAACTGCAGCTTGAGCAAACCCAAGCCCAAACTGAGTTCACTGGAATATCTTATTAAATTGATGAGGACTAGAAAACCCTTAAGAGCGGTTTCTGATTTTCAAACTGAGTAGGTGTGCAAAAGAAAATACGTTTATAATTCCCATATCAAACATTTCTTTCCTTTCTATGTAAAATAAAATTCAGTGATTTGGATAAAACAAGGTCATACACAGGTCCTCATCCCTCAGTTCAAGTCTAATCTGAACCTGTGTCAGAGGCAAAAAAAACAAACCAAGCAAACAAAAATCCTGAAAAAAAGTAAGTACTTTTTTCCCATGCCTTTCCTAGCTTTATTTTTCTCCCATTTTCATGCTCCTCTGCACTCAAGCATTCCCAGTGATGCAAAAGCAGGAAAAAAGAACACAAAAAACACCCCCTAAACCACCAGCCGAATCTAAAACCAGAACACTGTAATACTGGTTAGTCAAATAATATTACATGGTTTCTGCTGGATTGGCAATCTCCCAAAAGCAGGCTGTCTCATGAGATTACTAGTTCTTGTTTTGTAGACTCAGGAAATCTATATCTGCACTCAAATGATAGAGTTCCCTGTTTTGGTTCAAATGCTTCTTTGTATTCCCTTTACCTAAAAATCTAGGATTCCAAAATAAATGAAGAGGTTAATCTTATGTATAATTTATATTACTTTTTATTTATAATTGCTTTTTTTCTTTTTTTTTAATTGTTGTTCTTCAGCATTATCAGCTTACATGCTATGATGGGTTCACATTCTGGCACCATCAGGATTCTCATCACTGTGAAAAGTGCTAGTAGTGCATTCAGCATTAACCACAGAATCCTCCTGTGGCATGAATTTCTATTTATCTGCCTTAAAGATTCCTTCTTGACAGAAGAAAATGAAGTGTTGGTTAAATTGCTGGAACTGAAAAAGGAGTTTTAGGCATACAGGAAATGTATATGAAATCATACATGAGTTTTAATCCTTTGGGTAAAAATGCTTTTTTTATGTTTAGTTGTTTGCACCTCTGAATGAGGTAAGAACTAAGCTGTTTCAAATGTCTCCAAATAGCAGAATGGGTCACCATTTTGTTACTGGGGGAGAACAGTTAGAAGACTAAAAGTATTCCATCAAATCAAGTTCCTAGCAAAGTAGAGCTGTAGCAGCCATCTTTCTGCCAGAGGTGTGAACATGTCCCTTTGAACACATAAACCATCTGCTCTGTACTCAACAGGCAAGCTCCTCCTCATCAAAGTAGAAGTGTAAAAGTAGAAGATATTGTTATATCCTTCACTGTCTACAGGGATATATAAATATTCTGCTGCAGTGTCAGAATAATTCTGCTCAGATAGCACATCTGAACCTTTCTGCTGACCTTTAACTTTTGCTTCCCTGCTACATATCTTTGGGAAGCCTGTATAACTACTTAATGACTGGATCTATATAATATCCTGAATTACTTACAGGTTGAAGAAACCTAGCTTTAAATCAGTCAAAAATAAGATTTTCTAAGGGGATGATTTCATCTGTTCTGTTTTTCCTGCAACCCTCCTATCACCCCCAAAAAACAAAATAAACAAAAATGAAAAGAAACCTAGAATGAAACAAATAACCCAAATCTCACTGTGCAATTCTGGAAAATTTTGAGAAGGAAATTTGTAAGGAAAAGAACAGCCAAAGATGCTCCTAGCTGGCTAAAACAACAATTTTTAAATCTAAGTCCTCCACTGCTCTGTTTCTGGATTCAATTTATTATACAATACAAAGTTTTAGTAATTTTTGATGTTAAAATAAGAAATAATCGCCAATCCAGATACAATTCCCAAAGCAAGAACAAGTCTGTGAACTCCAATAGAGAAGCTAACCTTCATTTGTTTTGCTTCAATAGAAGACATAAATATATGTGAAAGGATAGCTTGTATATGAAATGCCAGATTTTCAAAACTGTTAGCTTTCTCTTTGCTAAATTTCATGGAGTTACAAATCATCAAAAAAAATTATATCCACCCTGTGTGATTCACATTGATGGTAATTCATAAAAGCTTATTTAAATATTTGCATCTTTACTGATTTAATTAATAATATAGTTTCGAAAAATTATCTGGAGAGAGAAACTATTAAGTGGCAATAGAACAAATAGTACATATCTTTAAGGGCTTAAAGAACTTTCCTGACTACAGTCCAGAGCAGAAAACTTCTTAAGTAAAACCTGTGGAATTAAATTACACTACAACAGGGTGGTCTGGTGCAATTTGATTTCCCTCTTCTTTTGCTAATTCTATTTAAATAGTATTTGCCTGAGAACATTTATTTTTACTGCATTTTCTCTATTTTTTTTTTTAAGGTTTAGAGCTTTGTTTTAAGTGTTTTAGTGTGCAATCAAGAAATGTGTCAAGTCTGTTGCCAATTAGTGCATCTGATGTGAAAATTGATTGGGTCCTGAAAAAGATGACTAAATCTTATAAAACAACAAAACACCATTGAAAAGAGGGTTTAGGAGCAGAGGCAAGGAGAAATAACAAGAAAAAATATAACTGTATGTGTAGTACTTAGTAAAGATTTAGTCAACTATATCAGCTTATTTCAAGGAGTTAAGAAGTCAGAACTAGA
>PPHD01006580.1:0-24311 GCA_002909625.1 Bambusicola thoracicus
ATATTATCACATTTCTGAATAGTATTCCTGCTAGTACCAATGTTTGTCTGTTTTTAAAGTTTCAGACAGCTCTGCATTTTGTCACTTCCTGGGCCTTAATAAAGCTCCTGTTGCAGCATAATTGCAACCATTAAAACAAGGATAAGTGTGTATTCTAATGTAATGGAAGGCTGTTATGGTTACAGATAAATGAACAGGTAAGTTAACTATGTACCTGTTTATGTTCTTTGGTGTCATAAACAGTAACATTGTGGTTTGCATAGTGCTTGGCCTGGAAAACAGTTTCCTTGCCCCTGCTGATGTGACTGGGCTCCTGCTGCAATTCTTTCGTACCATGCACCTTTTAAAGTGCTAATTGTGGTGCCTCACCTTTCTCTTACTGATGAATGTGTCTTACATCTGTGCACATATAGATATTATGTTTCTTTGAGCATATCTTTGTCTCCCTTTGTGCCGGCCTTCACACATTCTCTACTTGCGGATGTCGCAGGATGTATTTTGCATGGAGTATTTGCCTCTCTGCTAACCCAGGGTGAGGGCTGCCACCTAATTAAATAATCTTCTGTCCTGACCCTTCAAAGGCTGTAAGCAGCTTTTCCCAGCAAAGCAGGTAACCTCTTGGGACAGTGCAGTGAAGCTTGAAAATATGCCATTTTTAAGCAGTTATGTGTTCTTATTGGCTCCAGTTGTGTTCTTTAAACATTCTTATTTTGCTTTAATGCTCTAGAAGGCAAAAAGGGAAGCTACCTTTCAGGACCTAGCTTTGAGGGAGAGTACATTGAGCTGCAGAGGGGTGGGAGGAGGGCTGTATTTTATCAGCAGAAGAGAAAAGACGGCTATAATTTCCGTCTAAATAGCTTTTCTCAGCATGTTTGAATTGCACTCTGGTACTGCAGATCCTGAACTGTTTTTTTCTGTAAAACTGATGCACCATGTTCATTTATCTCATGCCATTTGTAACAACTGGTAGAATAATAGGTACATCTAAAGATATAATACTGACCAGAACTGACAAATGCTTGGAAAAATAAAGTACTTCTTTCACTGTATTTCTCTTACGCCTGCATCTGTCTTTTCAGTTGAAAGAAGTCAAAAGGAGTCTGCCCTTGTTTTCTTGCATATTTGTGTGAGCATGTACAAATTGCCACGACCTGGGAGGGGAGATAGATAATGTTTTTCAGATCCAGTAAGGCGTAGAAGGATAAATGATCAAATAAATGGGTTAGGGACACAGGGGAGCACTGTTCTCTTAACCTAGAAGATTGAGAAGGGGACTCTTTAAAGTCAGGAGCAAAGGAAGGGCCTTAGAATTCATGTGAAATCGTAGGTTAATAGGGAGCTTTTTGGTAACTTTCTTGGTCGTTTTGCAGCTCTGAAGAGCATTAAATTTCAAACTGCTAGACCTGGCTTGGATATGAAGTTGCCTTGAGCGTCTGTGCACTTACTAAAGTGCTGTAAATATTTCTGTAGATTGTGCTGCCCAAGGTGTTGTGGAATTAAATGCCTTGAGAGTAGGGCTATTTCTTTCAAAGGCTTCCTTTTGAGCTCTTAGTGGTAATTAAGAGCCCCCAAGGACCTGAACAGCAAAGCAAAAATCACTGCAGTGAACTTTTCTCTTTTTATTTTTTTTTCTTTTCTTTGGCTTAACTTTGTTTTACTGAGTGGTCTTCTGAGTTTCTAAACTCACTGTCAGTGCTGGCTAGGATAAGCTGAGGATAAAAATGCTGTCTATGTCTTTGACCCTGTGCCTGTAGTTGTAGCGCTATATCAGGTAGCTCTCTGCAGAACAAGTATATGGGAACAGTTTGCAAGGAAGATTGAGACCGAAAGGTTATATTTTTTTCCTGAGACTATGCTGTTGGCATAATAGTTGAATATGGTGATGTTACTTGCTTAGCAATTAATGGCATTCAACTGTAGCTGGACTTGGTATTATTGATTGCTTTTTTTGTTTTGAAGATGCTTGTTCTGGGGAATTTTGATAAGATGGATGTTCTGACTGCTCAAAGACTGCATAACTGGGGTAAGTGCTGCAAATGTGAGTACAGTGTTTGATTGTTCACTGATATACACTGATATGCTCATCTGCCACTGTTGGAGATTATTGCTTTTATTTAACTCTACTAGGGATACTCTGACATTGGTCTATGTTAGGAAGGTTCTATCTTGCAAGAGTTGATTAGACAACAGAGATTGGCCTGCACAGGATATTGATGAGCTATTAATGTACATAACTTCCATCTTGTGGAAATAATCACTTGAATTATCTTAAAGCAGTACCTGCTTTTATCATTGGCTGACTGTTTCAGGCTCTGGCCAGTACAAACTCTGAAGGTGGTGACTCAAATAGCAAAGAGACTGGTAATTTAGTAGTGAAACAATGGCATCTGAACGAAAGTAATGCCAAAATGTCTTAGTATTTTACTTCCTTCTCTCATAGCAGAGAGAAAGCAGGGGAACTGCTTGATTGTTCATCCCCTAATGGTTTGAGTTGGGAACAACATTTGAATACCAGTAAGGAACGTGACTCTTTCAAAACTAACCAAAATAGGTGGTGCTGTCACGTTGAATGCCCTTTAGCATACCAGTTTGTGTTGTGGGGAGTTTAAGTAATGTAGTGTGGAGTTCTGTGTGTTAACTCTTTCTGTTCATCATGGAGGAGTAAAAGACTGGCATTAAGGAACTCTGTGGTATCATGCAGTAAATTGTGTCCATCTTAGCTATGCATCTTTATGTGGCTTTGGTTGCTGTGATCTCACTGCTCATAAAATCCATTTTAGTTTGCAGTGCCATCATGTGTGTGAAATGAAATAAGTTGTTAGAGCTTTCAGGGAAGATGTAATGCAACACAGTCAGACATATCCGTGCAAATGAACATTCAAGGCCATCTCAGCTCAGGACATGGGACTACAGTGAGGTAAGTAATACTCTTATGTTTTTGAGCATTGTGCTTGTGTGATTTTTCACTGTGTACTTCTGCTCCATGCAGGCGCTTTCTGAGAAGCTTATTTTGAGGGCTCTGTGGTTTGTGGTTTCAATTTGAGAAACAGGAGGGAGCATAACCCTAAATGCCAATTGAGTCTGACTGGCACAGGATGTGATTATTGCTATGGAAGTTCAAAGTACATCTAAGAATTCAAAGAACTTTCATTTGGTGCTAATATAGAATACCGCCTGTATATTCATAGCTGTGAGAGGTTTTACCGCTCCACATGTTGCATGGCAAAACTGGTTTTGGAGATGCTCTTTTCTTGAACTCCAGAGCACCTCATTTATCATTGTATCATCACTGGATACAACATTTTACTTAATACAGTAGTCTTCAGATATTCTGTTTGCAGCGCAGGACTAGAAAATTACCTCACTTTCTCTTTGGTGATGGCTGTCGTTTCATTCCTGCTCTGTTGCTTTGAGTAGAAAAGTGAAGTTATTCTCATGCTGGTGGATGGGATGTCTGCGTTGGTTTTTGTTACGTTTTATTGTGGGTTTTTTTCCCCCTGTAAAGCACATTCAGGTTCTCAATCCAAAGTGTTTGGACATCCTAGGTATTATCCTTTTACCATGATAGTGGAAGGGTTAGATTCTGCTAATTTGCTCTTAGAATAGAACAGTCACCTAAGGAACCATTAAAAGATTTAGCTTCCCTGCATCATCCTTTTCCTTTGAGGAGATATGAGACAGCACCTGTTTTGTGCACGGTTGTTACAATTGCTGGGAGTTCTTACTCTGCACAGAAGGTAAGGAATCCCTTACAGGAGTTACAGCTTGGCTGGACACACTGTTAAACTCTGTTAACAATCTGAAGATTCTATGCGTTCTAAGTCTTTGGGCCTTCATGTTGTAAAAGGATACCTAATTAAGAGAGGCACTTGCCAGGAGTGGAATGCAGCTTGTTTCTGTGGTACACTAGCAAGTCCTGAGGCTTCTGCTTCCTTTCTGCTTGGCAAGGTACTGGTGTAGAATGGATTTATAAATCAGTGGATTTTAAATTAGTTTCTGATCAGTCATGCTGTTGCTGAGCTCTCCTGCAAGAATTTGCTAGAATGGGGATTTTTCTTTTATAGAAGGGCCTACCTGGGGGAGGAGAACAAAGCAAACAGGAACAACAGAACCTCCTGTGTTTGTTGGTTGTGGATAAAATATGACCAGTAGTAGTTCTAAAGCTTTTTAGCTGAATATTTTGTGATGTAAGTATACATGCAGATTATTAATTTTCTAGATAACTAAATAGTATCATCTCGTTAGTATTGTGCTCAGGGGAAAAAAAAAGAAAGCAGTGATCTTTTAAAGAACTTAGTTTTTCATGCCTTTTCCTACTCCGCTGAAGTTCATGTATGAACATTTTTTGCAGGCATGTGGATAGCTGGTAAAATTCCTAACGTACAGGTAGATGAAGTACACATCTCTACTTCCCAATGCTGTGAGAGCTCTGCAATGCATGTATATCTTGTTTGCTTTTTTTTTTTTAATAATCTTGTTTAATGCTATTATAAGCACGTTACCTCTGAGTTATGCTGCAGCTGCGTGCATCTCAGCTGGATAAAGATTTAATGCAGTGTGTACAGTTCTGGTGGATCAAGTGCTCTGCACATAATAGCATCCCACCATTCCAACAAGCCTCCTTGGTGAAGGTGCAGTCAGTGTTCTTTCCCTTTTACAGCACACACCAAATTTGGACTAGAATAAACAATGCTGTAGTGGCTTCCTGGTCAACATAATTTGCTGTTTTCTGGCTGACTTAGGCTCACAGGATTATCTTGCTACCTCCCTATTGCTAACCACCAGAGCTAAAAGTGTGGGCTGTGTCTGGGAAATGTTTATGTTTTGGCCTTCTTTCAAATAGGAACAATTCTGAGAAATACTCCCTCTTTGCATGGTGAAGCAGGAAGCATGCTACTTACTGATTTTGGTATATGTAGCCAAGAATAAAAATACAGGTCACAGATACTACCTTGCCCTTCTAGCTATCAAGCCTATTGCTCTAGCAATACTTTGAGCAGAACCTCAGTAGCAACCATCCAACAACTTTCACTCCCTGTGTGTGAATGCAGTAATCCTACACCAGAGTGACACTCATTAATGCCTCTGCTCTAGGGAGCACGTGCCCAGTCAAATGCATCGCTTTAGGTTTAGCTTGGGATGTGGGGGAAAAGAGGACTGTTGTAAGGGAGGAGTGTGTGTATATATAATCCTCTTGGATTAAACCCTATTCTCCCTCTGCTGATGAGGACAGTCTTGGTCAATAGCATGCCAGTTGTGGATACATCTGGTATAGTGAGAATTTGGCCAGCCTGAATGAAGGCATCCTCTTCATTTTTTTCACTCAGATATATAAATGATGCTGAACTTTTGATGCTGAACGGCCTGCAGCCCTTGTGTGGGCTGTTAGCTTTTTTTTAAGCACTGCTGTGAGTGCAGTAAATAGATCATACTTCAGATTAATTCTTCAGGGAACCTATTTTCTTTATAAACTGGTTGTCTGTACTCAGAAATCTTTGAGTATGGCCTAAAACTGTTTGTCTGTTGCAAACCTTAGGAGGTCAGAGCCTTTAAACTAGTTGTGTGGAGTAAGCAGCCTTTTAAAAATAAGGACAAAGACTTCCCTAAAACTGGGTTTTGTTGCCTTCAGGGCTTCCCAATGCCTGTAAAGTCTGAGTGACCCTTGGCACAGTCTTTTAAAGAGGAAATGCTGCTAGCTGATCAAGGTCCCTGAAAGTGCTGGAGAAGGGCAGGGAATGACTAAAGCCCATAGAGCTTTTATTATTAAAGTAAAAAACAAACAAGAAGACCAACATCTATCATCAAAGCAGTCGTAGCTGGAGCTGTAAAGCGCTTGGCATCAGTGAATAAAGAAGTAGATTCTTAGAGGTTCTTTAACTGAAATAAAATACAACTTAACCAGGGACTATACCATATTTTAATTCATGTTAATGTGGAGTGAAATATAAGTAAGAATTAAGAATAAGAACTTGCCTAGTTTGGGAATGCACGTGTTCATTCTGCATAGTTTTTAAGTATCTTGTTTGTGTAATGTATAAGGAAAAACTCACCTCTCCAATGGTAAATGCTTCAATTTATTGGTATTTTTCTAAAATTTGGTTTGCATTTTAATGCTCAGTTGGTTAATTTTGTTAGTAAATGTCTCCTGCTCTGAATATGTGGCCATGTACGTCTGTCCTATCCTACAGAAAGCAACAGGAGGTTAAAGCAATCAATTCTTGGAATCACAGGTAGCCATTTTGAACGTGTTCTCAAGATCCCCATTCATGGTTATCCAGCCTTTGTGTCATTCTGTCTTCTCCTGTGTACTTCCTGACAGTCTGGGGGTGGGTGGGGGGGAAACTCTGCAGATAGGAGATGTGAAATGGTTTCCTGTGAATTGTCCTGTTCCACCAAGGTGTGAGATTGAGTTGGAAGTTCTCTGAATCTCTGGGCAGGGCAATGAGAGCTTGTTGCTCACAGCAGGCAGCCCCTGCTGCCCCATCCTTACAGCTGGCTCTTACTCTTACTGCTGTAAGGGTTTGAAGACAACACGCAGTTTTGGATACATCAATAAGAAAATGCACTCTGAGACCGCTGGTCAGTACAATTGGCACTTTAGCTGGCTCTGAATGCAGCTGATAGCTCTAGTATCAGTGTTTGGGGATGTCTGGTACTTTGCTATGGATTATCTTGCAGACTTTCATGAGTGCTTGGGAACTGATAATAATGTTTTAAAGGATAAATGGAGATTGTTTGACCTTATTGTCTCCCTTTGCAGTGATGTTCTATTCCTAGCATCTGTAACTAAGTACTCAGTGGATACGAGGATCACCTTGATAAGCATGTAAATATTTGTCACTTAAAAAATTTTTGGACAGAAAATGACTGCTTAAGATGATCTTTGTTTCCAGTGGTCCCTTGAGAGATTCCAATTCTGAGCTGAATTTCTTCCATCAAATACATCCATTGTCTTCAGTGATAAATTTGCATACAAACTGGAGGAAGCAGCTTGGCCTATTCTTAGAGCAAGTCAAAATTACACACTGCTTCTTCATGAACAGCTGTATATTTTTGTTTATTTCTTGTGTACTGACAACGTATGCAAGGCAGAGAAGTCTTTGCCATGGGGCAGTTTGCAACCTAAATGCAGAGGCTGAATAGTTACTCAGTTCCTTCATTAAGGTTAAGATCTCACTATTCTTTACTTCTAGGTTGCAATATGCAGAAAATATGCCGAATATGCAGATGTGTATATCAGCTCGTGCTACGCTTCAGGAAGAGTATCCATTAACTGTTGTTGCTGCCTCTCCTATTGGGAGTTTTCCCCATATGATGTATTTGCATGAACTGGTGTGTGCTTGCTCCCTAACTCAGTTCTTAAAATATTATCTGTGTTAGTTTAAACACTTTATGTGGCTGAAGATTTTCTAAAGCTTTGGCAATTGGATCAGGGAATTGATGCATGCTTGTGGACTGGGGAGAGTGGGGGAAAGAAAAATCAGTGAAAGAGTGGTAATATAAGTGGCTGGGAGCAAAAGCCTCTTTGCTTTGCCTACTGTCACCAAAGCCCCACCTCCAACCACAGTTGTAGTTATTAACATCCATTGAGTGGTTAAAGCTGGATTTGATTCTCAGACTTCTGACACCAGCATTGGATCTGGGTCAGGCTGAGATTCAGAGGGAGTTCAGTGCACACGGACAGGGAAGAGCTGGCAACAGATGGCATCGTAGTGGAAACAGTGAGGCAGCTCATCAGCTGGCAGCGCTTCCACTGTGTTTTGCCCATCATTTGTTTTTCTTCAGGGAGGAATTCAGGGTTTGGTTCAATGTTGTCGTCGTTTTTTATAGTCACTTATCCTAGGAAGCCATCTTCTCTACTCTGAATTTAGTATCTTTGTGGCAAATAGTTCTACTGTAATGACTGGTTCATAAGCTTTTGAAAAAGGAAGGAAACTATTTGAGTTTTTGAACTGCGTATTTAAATTCATTTATTTCAGCTTGCTGCTTTTACAGTAATCTTAGTTAGGAAATAAAGGATCTGTTTTACAAGTAGGAGTGATTAAATTTAGTAGTTGCATAGAAGTAAAGGACTCGTTCATTTTTGATTCAAATAAGAGATATCACTTAGGTTTTATTAAACAATGAAATCCAGTGCCTGTAATCATTTCGGTTTTTCATAAGCAAGAACTTAAAACACATAAAGCCAAGCATTATCTTCATCTCTAGGGAGCTGAGCACTTTTGTTCTCAGAAGGGCTGGGATTCTCTTTGACTAATTTTCCATGTGCTTTTTGTTAGTTCTTACCATAGGCTTAAAGTGTCATTCATTTACTAATGCCTACTAATGATCGTTAAGCTTCAATATGTTAATAAATTTTCTTTCTACATTTACTTAGATAAAAAAAATAAACGGTAATAAATTCTTGTGAGAAGGACAACTATTTTCTTGAAGGAAGAATTTACCTAATTTATATATAAACACTTATTCCATGCTCATCACCATAGTAACTGAGGCCTCAAGTCAGTGTGCTTTGCTGAGCAGGGTTGCAAGCGCTGCGGTGAGCCAAGGCCTGAACTTCAGTATGAAAGTGCAGTTCCTCAGTTGGTTGAGGCACAGCTCATTCTTGCTGTGTGTTCCTGACCTCTTCCTTCTGCTAGTGGTTGTATCCCTGTGGCTGTGAGTGTGGTGGGAGTGGGAAGCTGATCTGACTGAGAAATAACCCTTCAGAAGTCATTGTGTGCCAGATCAGCCTTCTGATGTGACTGACCTGGTGACTGCCAGGCACAGTGGGAAGGGACAAGAGTGAGCAACTGGGAGAAATGTGTGGAGAGACAGTGCCCTTCCCTGACAGCGACAAGTTAAGCTGATTATAGAACTGCTGGTAGAGTTCAGGGTTTGATGATGTTGTAGCTGGAGTAATGGAAAACCAGGTATTGGCTTGGGTGTTTGGTCACTGAGCGAGGAAGTGATTGAATCCGTATTCATTTTGAAGTGTTTTTATGGCTTCAGCAATGTATTCCTGAGCCAGGCATATGTTCTGCCTATAGTGAAATGTTGCCTTAAGAAAGGAAAATGCTAAAGGGATGGAAATTCAGTGTCTCCTTCCTGATGCAGACCTGTCTTCTGTTCATCTCTGAAAAGTAGCTATGGGATTTTAACTGGGTGTTCACTTCAGGAGGTGGATTCACTGTGTTACAGTCAACTTGATTTTCAACTCTGTATTCTTTTTATCTCTATCTAAATAATTGCTTTCAGGAGAGCCCTTTCTTTTTACTGTAGCTTTCTTTGCTGCAGCAACAAAGTTTGTGGCTAGTTATTTCTGTAGCTTATTTGTAAATACATCTCAGATGTATTCATTTCTTGGCTGTTCCCGCTGCCTTATGAAACACTGCAGTTGAATGGGTTTTATAACTACATCTTATTGAACAAAACTTTACAGACCAGGCTTTTAAAATAGATTTATCCTAAAAACTTTGATGATGGCTTTTATTTTTTAACTGCTATGTTAACCAGGCCTTCATTTTGAGCCTTTGAAATCACAGTGGGGTTTTATTTTCTAGCACGCTTTGGCTCACTTCACCATCCAAGGTCCTGATGCCATGGAGAGCTGCATGTGCACTTAGAAATGCCTGTTTCAAGTGGTACCACTGATTTATTACTCTTCATGTACTGTTAGATGATTTGAAGATGATCAGGTATAAGAACATTTAAGTTACTTCTGCAGATTCTGCAGAAGATAAATGATTTGCAGGTGTAACACTGCACTATGGTTAATCACACTAGCAAGCCGCAATGTGAAATATAATCTTGTATAGCCATTTATAGTCTTGAGTTTTTCAGAGCTGTAACTCTGCTTTTGGCTTGGTTAGCTCCTGTGGCTGTTGTAGATTACATCTGCAATCACATTGTTGCCAAGCTTCCACTCTAGCTTAAGGTCATGTTTACTACTGCGCAACTGCATAGTGAAGAGTTGCAGTAAAAGCAAAATAAACTTAAAGACTTCTGACAAAGCAGCTTAGTGTCATACTGTGGGAGCCTGCTAGCTAGTGGATGTTGGGCAGAAACTCAACTGACTGTAGACCGAAGCAGAATGTTGTTGGCAGCAGTTAAATTTTACTGCTTCATTATAGCTGATGTGTCCTTGACTGCAGCTCTAATAAAAACATTTTGTGCATGTTCGGAGTGCTGTTTAAAAAAGACCATAGATGTAAGAAAATGGGACTCTACAGCTTTCCATATGTGGTGTTAGAACTGTGCAAGGTTTTCATCTCATAGCTGGATTGAGTGATCTGGTAGCCTCCTAGATCTCTGCATTTTAAATTCCTGGCACTGCTGATGAAAAGAACGCTATTATTGGGACGCTTGAGTTGCTGTAACTTCTCTAGGGAATGGACACAAAGGCTGAATGTTGTCCTCCCAGATGCAAGTTAAGGTATGGTGGCAGTGAACTAAAGTAGAGCTTACCTTATGGCCGTAATGTAGCTATTTGCAATTTAAAACAAACAAGAAACTCTCCAGCCAGGTTAAGGCTATTACTGCCACTGATGTTTTGAGAAGCATTTTATGGCTAGCTTTAGTGAGGAAGGTGTATGCAATCATCTTGTGTATGCCCTTCTAATAAATTTGGACTCATTATTCAATTTCAGCTGTGTTTGACAACCAGATAAAATTCTCCAAAATATTAGGCTTTATTTTCCAATGTTCAGTTCCTGAAGGGCTGAGAAAACTGGTATTTGGTGGAGGGGATTTTGCTAACTTTCTGAATGTGTTGCAAATAAATGTGTGGAAAAGCTCACAGAAGACTATTAGAACTGGAGGCATAATAAAGTTCTGTCTTGACTGAGTACAGTTTGTGTGCTTTTACATCCCAGTTAACCCGACACGATCTGAAACCATCACAGCTGGACTGAGCTCTTTCTTCCACTGTAGGTTAATTTTGCTCATCTTTTATGTGTTATTTCCTAGTATAGACAAGATTAAAAGCACTTTAATGACTTTGATCCTCGTGTATTAGGGAGGAGCTAAAGTACGAAACAGGAATAAATTTGGGTTTCTCTGTTTCAATATGATATGCTTTAAATCTCAGTAAAGGTTCCCATATGCTGTCTAAATAAATCTTCTTAAATATCAGGTATCCTTGAGGAAGTTTTTGTACTTTAATGCAGGTGCTTCTGCAGGGTCCTGCTCACATTTAATTGTTCCAAATATGGAAAGTAAGAACACTTTTGTTTCCACTGATTCTTTACAGTTGCAAATTATTTAGAAATGGTAGTGCATTACACAGAGTGCCGTGTATTCTTTCTTTCAGCAGGGAGGCAAATACCTTAAAGCTGTTCTGTATCATAAAAGATTTAAAAGGGTTGAATGCCTTCCATAAAGCTTCATGCATGTTATGGTGACATCCAAGCATCATGCGAGCGTTTCATGTTCTACACATGAGCTTCCAAATCCATGTATTGTCTATTGCTCTGGAGCAGGAAGCAATGTAGTTGCCTAAGTTCAAGTTTCATACTCAAACACCAGTGCAAGTCTGGTGAGCTGTGATTTGCCTAGAAACTGAAGCAGAAAAGCCCTCATAAGCTTTCTGTTTTGCTATGTTTGTATTCTGCACTTGGACTGCCAGGCAGGAGTTAAATGTTGCCCTCTGGAGACTGCAGTTGTACTTTCCAGTCACATCTCTGTTCTTTAATTAAAATTGTGGTATGCCTCCTATGCAAGAGCATCGCAGAGAGGAACCATAGTGGGAGAAAAGATCTGGTACTCGTTAATGATCGGGGTTAAATAGACACGTAGTTTACTGAGGATCATACTCTATCATTTGTTTTTGTTGATTTGGAATAAATGGTAATGCTGTATAATAGGTTTGAAAGGCTAGGAGAACATTAGAGAGACTAATAATTGTTTTAACCCTTCATCTTATTAGAAAGCAATACTTAGTAGGGGGAAGCATATTCTTAATGGTTATCAGTCCAATGTCTATGGGGCATACTAATTTTACAAGATCAATACAGAGATAAATAGTCAAGTACAATCTTAATTATGAAATATTTCTTATGGAGAAATGACTCTTTATGCCAAAGTAGTTTGTGTAAAGAATGTTTTAGAAGGTTTTCCAATGACTCAATCAAATCATGTTCAATGCGTCTAGTCATTTTTGTGTGTGTGTGTTAGTATTCAGTTTCTGCTGCATATGCTTGAAGATAGAAAGGTTTTGGTAAAGCTTGAGTTGGCTTGTGTTTGCTAAACTTTATTTGCAGAAATAACTATTTGTTTTCCAAATATCGTTATTAGGGAGTACTTCAAGTAACAGGAGACCACTACTCCCTTTCTGGACTTGCCTGAGAATTTTCTGTTTCTTAAATGGTCTGATGTCCTTTCTTCTTTCAACTCAACTAAACCAGAAGGCTGTTTAGCAACCTTGAAATTCAAGCTATATATCCAAGTTTGACCTGAATATTTTGGATCACTTTATAAGGTGATTGCTAGAACTGGAATTAACCCAAGTAATTTCTGTTTACCAACCCTGAGTTCTAATTACCCACTTTGTATTCTGTCATTTGCCTTTTTTGTCTTAGAGTAAAATCTACTCCAGTGTTTTAAGTTACTCAGTTGCAGTTTCAAGTTGTAGGCGAACGATTCTTCTCAGGATTATCTTTAAAAGGTCCATCATTTCTCTTTAAAATTTGGAGAGGAGGAGGGGAAAGCCAGAAGAATAATCGTGGAATGAGTGTAAACATTGGAGCTGCCTTTCTAAGCTGCAAGTCCTGCTGAGATACTTGATGTCAAGTTTGCTTTTTAAGTTATTACACAATGGGCCTCATGAATGCTGCAAATGTGTTCCTCAGAAAAGATTTTCAGTTGATGTAAAGAGAATTATCCTTCCAAGGCCTTGGCTACATTGCAAAACGTACTACCAAGAATGCTTTTTTAATTTGCTTCCTATGTTCAAGCTTTATCAGTATGCACGCTGAACTTTCAGGAGGACCTCTGAACATTTGATTTTTCTGAAACATCAGTAGCATGTAATTATGGCGGGGAAAAGAAATCGGACAGCTTCACATAGCTGTCTGTTTTCCCTCTGGGACTTATTAAGTGTTATACAAACAACTCTCTCTCTTCAGTTGCCTTAGGTTGTATTGGGACTTCCAGTTTCTCAAACGATGCTGTCTGGCCTGTTTTGTTTGGTTGTTAATATTCTGTTAGCTACTTACATTTGCCAAATAACGTGATAATTTTGCAAGGTTTATCATCTATGAGCAGGAAAAGTTTTTTGTTCTGAAAAATGACTGTGAGTGCAGAGTGTGATCTGGCATGGCCTGCAGATTGTTTGGATGACTTTCTTCCAAAGTGTTAGAGCTTTGATTAAAGAAGATGGAACAGTAGGTTATCAAACCGGAACTGGCCTTTCTGACCTACCTCTTCTGGCTTTCTGTTTAGATGGCCGTGTTGTGCAGCTGAATCTGTCTTTGCTGGTGTTAATTGCATGTAAGCCAAAGCACAGCACGCAGGCTTATAGCACGGTAGGCTTTGAAGTAATAGCAAGTATTGAAGGCACTGAAGACTTGTAGTATTTTTTTAAGCCATTAACTTCAGTTGTTTGGAGGAGAGAGTTCTGAGCAGCAGGTGCTGTTTTTCATGTGCCGAGTCATCAATCAAGATAGCGAGGCCTTTGGAGCAGGAGGTGTATTTCACCTGATCCTTACCCCCACATTTGGCTCTGCAGAGCTTTGATCTGTGTTTAGATCAGCGTGTATATGTTTGTATATATAGATCTGTATAAATAGCGATTAGGTATTCACTGCAGAACTGTTTCTCCCATCTCAGACAAAAGCAGGGACTAGGCAACTAGGCTGTCTCCAGTTTATCATGTGTTCTGAGTGCACAGAGTCGCAGTGCATTCTGAAACACAGAATCTGGTGCCTGGGCTTATTACTGATCTCATACAAATGTTTACTCTGATATTTTGAAATTATTACCACAGCAGGCCTCAAGGGCTCGTTGTCCCCTTTGTGTACGTGTGTTATTCGAATGCCACTATTGACAGTGGCAATAAGCTGTACCCAGGAGGAGGAGGATATACCCAGTGTGCTATAACTTAGACAGCAGGGAATGTGAAAGTCCCTAGCTGCTAGGTGATGTGAACAGCACAGCTTCAGCATCGCTCCCTGTTGGCTTGTCACCTGTGAGCTTTGTGGTTTTTGCTAAAGAAGCAGTAGTGGAAGCAGCAACTGTGAAAGGTGGTGTTAGCACAGTGCTACCTTGACAGAAACTGCTGCTCAGTGCTCCAAGTCAAGCGTGAGACAGAGATTTGAGCAGCGGGGGAAACTGCCATCTGGGCTGACCCCAGTAAAAGCTGAACTTCACTTGTAGCTGAATTAGTAAGTGGCTGTCAGAAAGAAAACTGGGTTGGTTTCTTTCCTTAGAATTATCTTTTCAGATTTGAATTTGGTTATTGCTTTCAGTTGTTAGGCCAAATTTAATCTGAAGATGTTCTGTTCTTCGAACTGCTGTGATTTATTGTTCCCCTTAAGGTCTGGTCAGCTGATCGCTTCAGTTGTGTGAGTCAAGTTTATGTGAGTCAGACGTGTGCGGACATAAATGGTGCTGTTGGACTTGAAATTCTGAGATTTATCTGCTCTGTGTACTCTCTACTTCTCTGTATTACGGAGGAGGAGGATGGGGAGCAGTAATCATGTGACAGAACACAGGGGGCTGAGAAAGGGCTGAGCTTATAAATGCATGCTCTTTGATTTTCGTTTTTTCCCCACATTTTCTGAATCTGCTTTGCTAATCTTGTGTGGAAGCTGTCAGGCGTGGGGCCCTCCAGAGCTGTTGGGAGCTCCTACACGTTTCCAAAACGAGAACTGCCAAAGAGCTTGTCATCCTTGCGAGAGAAAGCTCCCTCGTGTGGATGAGCAGTGGTGAGCAGCAACGTTATGGCCTCGCACTGTGACTGTAAGTACTTTGGATAAGAGGTGCAAAACGTTTGCACGTGGTGGAATTCTGAATTCTGTTGCCTCTTTGTTTTTTTTCCCCCAGAGCAAATCATTCAAGTTCTGTATGCACTGCTTCCTAAAGTTGTGTATCTACACCTTGCTGCTTGCTATGTGTATGCAAGTCCAAAGAGTTTATATGACGTGACCACGAAGGGAGCTAAAGCAGTTGATTATTATACCAAACTTTATGTAATGATTATGAATACAAATATATATTTTCCATACATACAAATTCCTCAATATTATGGAAATTTCTGTAAATTATGCTTCATAGGGCTTGTATTAAACTTCAAGGTTTTTCTGTTCTTTTAATTTTTCCCTTTCCTGAGCGCGTATCTCAAAGAGTATTTATGTATTTCCAAAATCTCTATCAAAGTGATTTTGGATCTTGCTGCAGTTTGGAGTCCTTGGCTCAAAGCCCTGTGTGATTTATCAAGTACAGCTGCACGGCAAGTATAAAGAGGAATTTGTGATGGAGGAGAAATCATCTTGATACCAAATTTCTTTTCGAAATTTACTTCTGGGCTGAGTAGGATTCATGCTTGTGATCTGAAGGCAGAAGGCTGTATCTCATTAGCAAAACCCGGAGGCATTTACTTCCCTAAATGCTAATACTATTCCCCTGAGAATGAAGTACTTAATGTGGGTGAAGAGAGACACATCATTTAGAGTTACAGCGGAGGTTTACATTTATCAGCTCAGGTTCACTGCTAGGTAGAGGGCTGAGATAGCACACAGTGTGCTGACCCACTGCAAAAAGAAAAGAGAAGAAAAGCTGTACTGAGATCTGCTGTTGGGTCCTGTTAGCTGGTAAAATGCTAAAGCAAGAGCTTGTTCAGAGCCATCTAGATTCTAGCTTGTGGAACATGGCTCTGTGTACATAACTGGACTTACGGAAGCATGGGATCTGAGATTTTTAAGAATACGCAGTGGTGAAATGAGATTTGTGCCTGTCTTCATAAATTCTGCTCATTTTGGGATGGTTTGGAGTTACCTTTTGAGTGAAGGATGGTTACTCTAGTGAGAAAGTAACATTCTCCTTTGAGAGCTGTGAACGAGGAGCAGTTGGATGAGCAGTCCTTATGGTTGTGCTTGTCAAGAAATGCATGAGCCTGAACTTATGGGGAAGCAGGAACTTCTCAGGAGGCTGATAAACAGGGTGGTGAGGAGTGCTGGGAGAAGCACCCTGATAGTGAGGTTTGGTGCTGTGCCAGCTCACTGGATCTCTGACTGTGATCCACTGCTGGATCAGCACAGCAGGTGCTGCTCCTCAGCTATCAATTTGAATCAAAAGAAACTCAGCAGTACTGAAGGGATGTTCCTTCTGCCTGTAAGTACATGGACTACACTCCGTGAGGTCAGAGGGTGTGCTGTGCATGTGGGAGAAGTGGCCTATGCCATCACAGGTGGGGTGGGGAGTCTTATATGTAAGGTGCAAACCACCTTAAAAACTTGTGCATTTTTGAAGTTCCTTAATGGTAGGTACTTCCTCTCAGTAGCACCATTGCCTGGGGTATTTGTGATGGTTGCTTTTATTCTTTGGGAGCTCTAGTCTGGATTCTTAAGAAACTGAAACATGTGTTGGAGCATATTTTGTCCTGCTTTTGTTTCTCTCTGCAGCCTCTACCCCTCAACACTAAATGCTTTTCATGACAATGGAAAGAGAGGCTGAGGTCCTGTACTGGTTTGCTTTGAGTTTATTGAAGTTACATACCTGAACGGGTACAGTGGTTGAAATTAGTGTCCATAATGACAGAAGGGCTGCAGCATGAGGTGAACCATAATAATAAAACACCAGAGAATCCCCCAAGTGATGGACAGGAAATTAGATTCCATATGTTTTGTGATTCGTTCTGCTATACTACTGAGAACAAAAGTAAAGTCAGATTTTCTTGTGTTCTTAACACGGCTCTAATTTTTGTGAAGCCACTGTGAGCTGGAAGAACACTACTTCAAATCCCTGAATGCTAAGCAGTTAATTTTCTTTTACTGGACCTGTGAGAATTGAAATAATGATTAAAAATGCAGGGAAGAAAACTTAACCAGAGCTGGGAGTTTATTCTTGGCTGTAATGACTAATAATTTGTAACCGCTTACATTGAGTGAGCTCTTGTTTGAAAATGCATAGATTGTGAATGAATTAATATTATGAATAAATGTTCTGATGGTTTTTATATTAATTATTTAAAGCCTTGTTTTGGACTGCTTGATGTAGATTGCAGTAAAACCTTGTCTGTCCTCCATGAGCTCTACATCAAAGAGGCTACACAGCAGGTAACGCATAACTGGTCTGAGATACGGCAGAGACAGCTTCCATTGCCTCATTTAATTCTTCATTTCTATGGATTGTATTTAAAAGCCTAGCAGGTAAAAGTGAAGGTGGGCTAAAACTGATTATCATTTTTCTCCTCAGACAAAGATCTCTGGGATCAAATAAAATGCTCAGTAAAACAAGCTTAAATCTTGTAGAATAGGAGGTGTTGACATGGTACTTTATAGAACACATGAAGGAGGAAAGTATCCTGGATTTGATTTTTCTTTTTTTTCCCTTTATTTGTAATCGTCTTCAAAATCGGGGCTAATGTTCAGCACATTAAAGCACTTCTTTGCATGTGCTTGTGTGTGTGACCTACATATCAGTATGCGAGTTCTTGTCTTTTTTTCTCTGCAAATGAGAACTGTTCTGCTGGATGTACTGTAAAAGAGAAAATCGGGTGACTACTTAAGTATTTGCTCTGAATGTCCATGTGTTCAAGTTTTATAGCTTGCAGATATGAAAAAGTTGAAAAAATAAAATGAACACAGTCATTAGAACAAGCAGATGAGAAAAGTGATGGTGAAATTAGTCTCTGAATTATCCTGGGCTACCTCACGCTGTCTTGACAGAGAAAACACTTTCTGTAGAGAGAACAGTGTAAAAAGGTGCTTCTTTGATCCTTGGTCTTGCTTTAGTAAATGTCACTGGCCATGAGAAGCTGTCCTGCTTCTGTAGTATTGATGACTCATGTGATGGGCACAAAATGGTCAGGATCCTGGCTGGGTTACAGGAGTTCTCGCTATCAGGTCCATTAGGAAGGAGCTTCAGCCTGAGCCTTGCACTGGAATCTAATAATGATGGAAAGAATCCCCCTCATGTTTGTAACTTCAGAGACTTACTACCTGCTGGGCAATGCTGTCTGCAGGGCTAACCATTCTGGATTTTAGAGCTCCAATTTCTTGAATTTTTTTTTTATTTTTTCCCCAGCCAAGTATAGATTAAATGAAGTATTTGTCAGAACGTGGATTGCAAAATAGTTTAGATTCATTTTTTATTTGGAACCAGAAATTTAAAAGCAAGGAGTGCTAACCAGGGAGAATCCATGCCTCTTCTTCAATACAAAGTTATTCTCTTCATAGTCTGTTCCTGAGACTCAGTAGTGGTGACACAGCAGGTAAGAAGGCTGTGATGGTAACCTGGCAAATGTCTAAATTTTGGACTTTCTATTAGAACGAGGATGGGTGACTGTTGCTAAGAGGTTAGCCTGACTGTATTGCAATATAAATTAATATTGTGTTGTACCCAATCTTCTCTGTGAGGATATTGGAAGTCCCTCAGTTTTCTTACACACTTGTATTGTTCACCGAAGTTTCCTTTTCAGGGGAAGAATAGAGTGCAGCTGTTGCAGAAGGGATCTGCTGCATGATCAGGTTTTTTCCAGGAGTTGCATTTGGTTTCACCTGAGGTACAAGCTGGGAACTAAAAGTGCTCCGTAACTTCCTTAGCCATGTTCTTTTGACTGTAACAATACTTCCTGGGTACCTCACTGGTGCTGTTTGGAAGCAGCACAGCATCAGAACACAGCATCCTGTGCGGGCTGTACCACCCTCCTGTGGCACTTCTGAGTGGTGCTTCTCGACAGGATGTTGGTTACCCAGTAGGTATGCCCTTTGCTGCCATTGCATGGGATGTATCCAGGCTCTGCTGCCTGCATGGTCCTGTGTTCCTTCTTGGATTGCTTATTTGTGTCTGAGTGCCTCTACTTCTGACGTTGCAGAGCTGGAGTGGAGAAGTGCAGAGCTAATTGAAAATTCTCAAAGTTATTTTTCCATACCTTTTCCTTTTGTATGGCAAGTCTGTGGAAAGAGATGCTGGATTCCATGCACAGTTCTAAGAACAGATTTTTAAGCAAATGAGAATTGTTAGCTATTTTAATTTAAAAAAAATAAGAACAAACCTGCAGGAAGTTTTTCATCTCTTCTAGTTCATTATGTAACTTATTTTGTACTAGAAAGCAAGCACGAAATGTTAGCTCTGGATCCCTAGAGAAAAATGAAGATAGGGCAAATGATCTATAGAGGAAGTCTTTTCATAGTATTTAAAACAAACCCCTTGAAAGTATTTCCTCAGTGTGTTATGTTTTGTTTGTATTAATACGGATAGGCCTGAATTTTTGCAGTTCTGTTTTAAGCAAGGGCAGTATTAATCCACATTTTTGCCTACTGGGGCAAATTTATTCCTCGTGTTAACTACAGTTATTACAGTGGAGCTCTGTACCCGGAGTGAATTTGGAATCTTTTCTTGGTTTCTTAACCTCTGTCTCAAGAGTAGCAAAGTACAGTATAAGCACCATGCCTTTGAAAATAAGATCTGCATGCATACTTACATGATTGCTGCATTGTTCTGATAGGCAAAATGTTGCAGGCTTCCTCTTGAGCAGTCTTCCATCTGCAGCTGAGCTGAAAGACTCCTGAGACCACATCTTTGTTTGAATACTGTTAAATCTTTGCAGCGCAGTCACAGTTTCCATGCCGAACTGGGATGATTGTGATTATATTATCTCGCTGTGTTACTCTTTGCATTTATTTTCTCAGCTTGCCTATTTGGTTAGAATTTAGGATTTAGGCAGATAAATGTCTCTGAAGCCAGAAGTAAAAATCGTGTGGGTGATTAGAAAGAGTAGAGTAGGAAAAGAAAACCAATTAACTGGATATAGAATTGGCCAGGGCTTGTTCTCTACAATAAGACTCTGGAATTTGGCAGTACTTTAGCTTACCTGGTTGGCAAGAGACTGTCATCATAGTCCAAATACTATATTTTGTGATATTATTACAACAGAGACTCGTGGTCAGTGGATAAATGTCCAAACGGAGATTAATGATGAGTGATGTGCCTCAGTGTTCTGTACTGGGGCTTCTGCTCTTTGATGTCATTGATAAAGATAGTAACAGTGGGATCAAGCGCACCGTCAGCAAATTTGTGGATAATACCAAGGTGTGTGGTGTGATTCCCACATCTGACACAGGATGCCATCCTGAGAGACCTAGACAGGCTGAGCAGTGGGCCCAGGAGAACCTCATGACATTCAACAAAGCCAAGTGCAAGGTCTTGCACCTGGGTCACATCAAACCCCACTACCAGTACAAGCTGAGAGATGTAAGGATAGAGCACAGCCCTGCCAAAAAGGGCTCGGTGGTACTTGTGGACAGCAGCTGAAAATGAGCCAGCACTGTGCCCTCACAACCCACAGAGCCAACTGTATCCTGAGCTGCATCCAAAGCTGCACAGCCAGCAGGGTGAGGGAGGGGATCCTGTCATTCTACTCTGAGACCTCACCTGGAATGCTGTGTCCAGATGGGGAGTGCTCGGTACAGGAGAGGTATGGGTCCAGAGGAGGGTCACAAAATTGATCCCAGGGATGGAACACCTCCCTGTGAGGACAGGCTGAGAGCTGGGGGTGTGCAGCCTGGAGAAGGGAAGGGAAGACTCCAGGAGACCTGAGAGTGGCCTTTCAGTATCTAAAGGTGGGCTGTGAGAAAGAAGGGGACAGACTCCTTAGCAGAGTCTGTGGGATAAAACAAGGGGGAATGTTTCAAAGTAAAAGAGGGGAGATTTAGATGGGTTATAAGGAAGAAGTTTTTTTACAATAAAAGTGGTGAGGCAGTAGAAGAGGTTGCCCAGAGAGGTGGTGGAAGCTCCGTCCCTGGAGACATTCAAGATCAGGCTGGACCAGGCTCTGTCTGGTCCAGCACCTGATCTAGCTGTAGATGTTCCTGTTCATTGCTGGGGAGTTGACCAGATGACCTTTAAGAGTTCCTTCCACTGCAGATAGTTCTATGATTCACTGATTACTGCATGCTCCTTCCACTTTTCCAGCAGAAAAAGCTCTCTGGGTATCCCATTAAACTGAATGATTCATTTCCAGCTACTGATAACATCTGGTCTCTATAGCACATGTCATAGCTTAACATGGATATTGCTGTAGACATGGCCACCGTCATTTCCCTAACAGCAGGATAGCACCTGTCCTTGCAGTTACCGTGCTGAGAAATGGCAGAAGGTGCATCTTACCTCCAACACAGTCACAGGATTCTTATCTGAGTTGTCTTTGTTGTCATCATCTGATAGTTTATTACTTCTCTCAGGACCGTTCAAAATCTGCAGAATTTACTGAATGGGAGGGCACAAGGCTCTTCCTTTCTGTTTGGGATAACAGTAGTAATGCTTGTTCTCTGGTGGGGTGGAGAACTAAGTCCTTACTGATAATATCTGAAGTTTTCGTGTATGTCAGAACTGAGGCTTGTTTGTCAAAATACAGATGCGTTGTTATGGTTTGTTTTTCCAGCATTTAAGATTTTTTTGGCACCAATACTGATGGAAAAGATGTCATTGCTTTTAAGCCACATCCCTGATGGAGATCTGTTTGTATCTATTTACTCACATTTGTGGTGCAACTAATTGCAGTCCAAGTATGACAAATGCTAATGATTGCAGCAGGAGAACTTGAAAATGATTACACTTCTTCACTTTCTCCAACACTGGAATGTGTGTTGGAGATGCTGCAGGACTTCTACCGCTGAACATCAGCAGTGCTTTCTGTAGCCTATCTTCACTTTATTTTTCTGGTAGCAGATTGTTTTCTTCATATGCTACAGCTGGAATACGTTCTGATTAGCCCCTCTGAATTTCTTCTGTGTGAAGAGGCAGAGAAGGTTATATCTAACATGCAAGGTCACTCGTGGGATTATCCTTCCTGTGTGTACAGAAATTATCTGTCAGTTAATAAGAGAAATAATAACTAAAAGTAATGTGAGATAGAAACAGAGAAAACAGAAACAGGAGGAGAGGATTGGCTTGGCTCTTACTGGGTTTATGCAGCTTTGTCTTCCTAAGGCCAAAAGCCAGATCTCACAAGGGTTTGAAGCCTTGAATATTGGCCCCGGGAAGAGAGGGGAAGGGAAGCAGTCCAAAGAATGCTGGCTAAATCTGCCAAGCATGCAGTAGGGAAGGCCTGTGAGTGGGAGCATCCATCTCCCTTAGCCAAAGACTGGGGTTAGCCGCTCCAAGAGAACTTTCCAGTCATCCCTTGTGAGCTCTGTAGGAGTAAGGGAAAATATGAATGTTGTGAGACTCCTGCTGCTGTGTTGTGCTTCGGGGTTGGCACAGCTATTAGGGCAATGTTTTGAGAGCTGCAGAACGTGTTTCAAATCTCAGAGAAAGGTTAGTATTTAAAGCAGTGCTGTTTTCTTAGTTAATCATAGATACACATAGAGGTTCTAGAAAAATAGAACTGTTCAAAAATAGTGTGTGGTTCAAAACTTTGTAGGCAAGTGCTCTTAAAGAAGTGGAAACCAAACTCTGACATGTAAACATCCTGCACTACAAAACTCATAGCTCCATTGTACAGAAGTTCCATACGTATCTCCTATAAGAAGAGTGGAACAAATGAGTTTTCTGAAACTGAAGCCAGTGAAACCTCACTAACATGTGTTAGTATGTCAGTATTGGTTTTCTTCAGATACAGTAAGATGGTGGGAAGTATCCAAAGCCCACATTAGTTGTGCTAAATGCAAAACATTATACAGATTCTCTATGTCGGATTGCAACTATTGTTATTATAATAAATCATGACGGATAATTTGCTTTTGGATCCTTATTCTCAGCAGTCCAAAAGTATTAACTGCTACCTAAACGTAGATGAAAAAGTAACTCTCTCAAAGGTTCAATATATTCACTTCAATCTTCCTTATGAAAATGAAAGCTGGAAACTCTCATGGAAACACAAGGGACAGAAGAGAAAAAAATTAAGGCTTTAATGCATAAAATCTTCAGGCAGTGCTTTGTGGTTTCAGCTGGATTGGCACATTATCAGCACTTTATGACAATGTGTTGGAGAAATATAAAAATATATTTAAACTTAGTATATTGCATCCTGTTCTGAGTTTTGGAGTTTCTCTCGAAGAATGGAAATACTAATTAGAAAAAAAGGTGTGTAAAGAACAAACTTGTCTGGGGATTAAATGCTGCTGATGAAATAATGCATCAAACTGTCAGAGCAACAGCTGCTTTATTTGATTCCTCACAAGCTCAATGAGTATTTGCCGGAGCTGTCCTGCATGTTCGACATTCAAATCACTTCTGTATGAAAATACATTATATATACGTATATATATTTAAAGATAGGAATGAGGAGAGACTATAAAGCCATATTCCTCCATACTTAAATGTCATCTAGAGGAAAGGAAAGTAACAGCTGCTAAACACTACTTCCACCTTCCCCAAAATAAGTAGGTAAACAACCCTTATTCTTTTTATCACTGCCACTATCTGTAAAAGGAAGGCCGCAGCTCTGGTCAGCAAAATTCAGCTTCAGGATGTGGAGTCTGCAAGGTACTGTTGGTCAGTATGTCCTGTTTCTCTTTTAAAAGCAACTCCACCTGCAGGTTCTCTTTTGACCACCTTCTGATGTGAATTTCAGCTGGCTTGCTACAGGTCTTGCTAGGACATGAGAAAAGAGCTGCCCTGTTCACCATTAATGTACATATGAGCATTTACCTGGGAAAGGTGAGCCTGTGCTTACCGCATAACAGCCCTCTCACGTCAGGGGAGGCTGCGCTTATTCACTGTAACATTTCTCAAATGTTGAAGGGCTCAGAGGTTGTGGGCCAGGGACTTCAGAGAAGCTGAACTCCAGGTGGAGGTCTGTCTACACCTGTTAAATTACCTATCAAACACGTATTTCATGCTGATGTGCTTCTTTCGTTTGTACAAAGTATTTGTATAACAAAGCACAATAACTTTTGGTTGAGAAACAATGTTCTAGTAGTGCAGAAGTGGAACTGATCAACAGCCGGAAATTTGGTATTACTAAAACCTCTATTACCTGGAAATTTCCACTCAGGAGCTGGCAAAACCACTTCCATCCAAAATACAGCTTTTGTTTGAATTTGATGTTCAATTCTTTGTTTTTCATTTTATATAATTCTTCACCTAGTCTGGAAAAAGTCTAAGAAAGGTCATAACAATGAAGTCCATAGCAATGAAATTTGCCTTTGTGGTCCTGCCCTGGAGCAGAG
>PPHD01006581.1:0-15346 GCA_002909625.1 Bambusicola thoracicus
AAAAAAAAAAAAAAAGATTCAGATAAGTTGAAAAAAAAAGAACAACAAAAAGCAATGAAATGGTGGAAGAGGAGGGCCAGGAACCTGCTCGTGTTGGCAGGCTGCTGGAAGCACCTCTGCTGGGGAATACGCAACTTTAATCTTTATTACGGAATGATCACAAATGGACTGTTTCAGAATACCATCTGTTCTCACTGGAGCATTGGATCAGCAGGCTGCATGCTTCGGTCTGTCCTTCACCTTGTATTCGGGATTTTCAGCTCAACTCCCATTTTGGGAAGGGAAGATTTTACTCAATGGCATTTTTTTCCCCCGCCTCCTTTCTGCTCTCATGTTGTCTTTATGGTGCCTTTTTGCATTCTCTGAGGTAAGCTGCAGCTAAAATGCTCACAGTTAGAGAGCATTGGCTTCCTATTCCTATTTCCCCTTTGCAAAACGAAGTGTTGCTACCAGCAGCAGTGTCCAGATGAGCCCTCTTCAGACTACTGCTCCTCCCAGCAATCTTTTCTGTTTACAAGTCTGTGTCTCTCCATCTGCATGGCATGTGTATGAGCAGATCTGAGTTTACCATTAATTCCAGATGTTTATGTATAAAACATGATAAGGAAATGGCTGGCATAAATGAAATGCAAAAGGATTTGACTGAGTTCAGTGCTGCTGATCGCTGTGTAGAGGGCACTGTGCTGCACAGCTGGCTAAGCTGCAAAGCCATTAGCCCACCAGCAATTAATTGCTGATCCCGTTTCTCATCTGGCTAGATAGGCAATATTGCTACTGGACATGCTTACAGGCTATTAGCACTCCCAGGAGGAGGCAAACAGAAAAAGCAGGAACAAATCCTTTAGACTGAGATAAAGATTCAAAAAATCTTTCAGCAATTAAAAATGGTGGAAAGGAGATTTATTATCAAAGTGGAGCATAATAAAGACACAAAGAAATTGAGAGGACATAAAGATTGGTGTAATTTTCTCAATTGAACAAAACCACAGTGGGGTCTTCGAATACATGGCCTAAGTTTCTGTCTGCAGGTTAGAAAATAGATGAAGACAGACTGGCCCCTTAAATTGGGATTGTGGATAAATATAGTTTAACTGCATGTGTTACAAGTCTTAACCAACAGTTTTACAAACATTTATAACTTCAAATTTTATCTCAGCATGAAGTAAGAATGATTTCTCAGTAGAAGAGAAAACAAAAGAAAATGAAGCATACTGCTCCTACAGAAGCAACCATCCTTAAGCACTGGGTACCCTAACAGCCCAGAACGTTATTTGGACAAACTCAGCCTTTCCAAAGTATTCAGCCAGCAATGGAATGTTCTCCCCATAGTGTGCCACCAGCTGCACTGTAGGAAGGAATACAGAGGATTTGGGAAGTACTTTCTGAGGACCACTA
The DNA here is from genome assembly GCA_002909625.1 of Bambusicola thoracicus. Classification (NCBI taxonomy): domain Eukaryota; kingdom Metazoa; phylum Chordata; class Aves; order Galliformes; family Phasianidae; genus Bambusicola; species Bambusicola thoracicus. Next base: position 1,396 of record PPHD01006581.1, read on the forward strand.
TTAAACCAGCAAAAGCATCCCAGGAGCAGAAAGTTCTTAGGAAAAGGACTTAACCCAAAACACATTTGCGAGAAGACTACAGAAGTTCAGTACTTATTGCATTTTCACTTCTTTCACTGTAAGCTTTGCAGGATAAAAACATCTTGGTTGTGTTACAATCTCATCCTCCCAACTTTGATCCCCCTGCATCCCCACTGGTAAGAAAATTATGGTTCTGGAAAATAATACTGCTGTGAGAATCTATCAGCTGACAAATTCTCTTACATATCAAAAGAAACAAGATCTGGCTATACAGACTAACAGGCAGTGTTCTGAGCTTTCATACCGGAGGAAGGAGAGGGAAAAAGAATCTAAACAAAGGCATTTTTTGAGCATCTAGATATTTCTGCACCCATTTTTCAGCATCTGAAAAATGAAGAAAACTATCAGTCATTTCTCAGAAGTCTTAGCTGAGTTCAAGCAGCCCACCAGGGCACTCCTATCACACATGGGAAGCACAACCACATGGTTGGAAGTTTTCTTTAAAAATCATGACTACTTCAAAAAACAAAAAACAAACAAAAAAAAACCCTCACAGACTCAGCTTTGCCTCCTCTGAAATAAACATTCCTTTCTTTCTCTTTCGAAACACAAGAATAAGCTTTACATTTAGTCAGGAAAATATAGCTAAAATTTTAAATGAACCATTTACTTGAGAAAATGAATAAATGTGAATGTTCTATGTTTTGTTTCCATCGTTTTGCAATTGTTTTGGAGATTCAGAGATCACTATCAGACAAATGAAGAAAGTACTCTTTTCTGTTCTCTTTCTCTCCTCTCCTCCTCCCCCTGCTTCCTCTCCCCAGAATCAACATCACAGTAAAGGAAACTGGCAATAACTTCAGGAACGGATTATTGCTTTGGCTGACCAGGAGGATTACAGCCTACCTCCACATTTCTTAAATGCAAAAATCTGTTGGAAAATCATTCCCAACAGAATCACATTTTAATTTTTTTCCATGGGATGTCAAAACCCAGGGTTCGTCTGTACAAAAACCAATGTACTACTGTCAACACGCATACTTACTGCTTAGTGTGTAATTAAATTATTCTGACAGCATTTCTACCACTTTCTCTTACTAACTGAGCTTGTTGTATTCATTAAGACAAACTCTGGAAGAAATAAAAAACATGCCAACAAAATCCTAATTTGCCAAGGCGATAAGAAATTACTTTAGTCTCTTACTAATGTGATTACGAAGGATGATGTTCTAAGTACGTTTTTTCCTCAAAGAGAATTTTAAAGCAGATTCTTGTTTAAAGCTGGGAGCACTTCTCTTCTGAAGCTGTCCTTGTGCAACGTATACAATGACAAACAGAAGAAGGCCTGGGAGGGAGGTGAAAGCATTAAGTACTGGCACTGAGGAAGGATTTCAATAGATTAGAAAAAAAAAAATCTATCATTTACAGCACTTATTAAAGGATGGGAATCAAACAATGAAGCAGATTCAACAGACTGTTCTTTTACAACTAAAAGAAACATGTAAGGCATAATTGTTAGCTGCACCATTTGGAGTCCATCTTAATTTACTTCAAGATAAGAGGTCTGCAAGATGAGAGGAAAAATCTTGGCATAAATGGGTAAGCTTGCTGCAGCTTTGTTCAGTCAGGGTTTCATCCGACTTGCGTGATCTACACAGTATCAGACTGAGAACTTTCCTCCATTTCCACAGCACTGCCCTGCTCCAGGGGTGGCAGGTTTTCAGCGGAGTGGTAATGCTCTGCTGCTGCGAGTAAACCACAGCCCCAGAAAAAAAAAATAAAAAAAAAAATACAGGGGCTTTCCAATGGAGAATATTGTGCAGTGATCTGCATGGCAGCAGGTCGGATCCATGCCAGTCACTGAACGCGTACTTTGTGCAAAACAGATCTGAATTTAGAGACTTTTTGTAACACCACTTTTGTCCATAAACTTGTCCCTGTGACTGCAGCACTGGTTGGATTCCTGCTATGGTACCTGTTTGGGGAGTGAAATTAAGGCAGTTGAGAGAATGCATGATACCTTGTGATTCAAAAGTAGATGATTTCTATAGGAAGTCTCAGGAGACTATCAGATCTCAGGCTCATGGGAAGCTGCAGAGCTCTCCTGGAGGCACTCAGCCATGGGCAGCAGCTGGCTGGAACCCAGTGCAGGTGTGGATGCACCAAAGGAAACAGCTGTGCACTGCAGAACACAATTTGGAGCGGTCTGCAGTGCTGGTATCCTGAAACTAATAGGAACTGTGGTGGGAGGAAAAGCCAACTGCTGACAAACTAACGCGGTGTGAGGTGAACTATGATAAGTCAATATAGGATCTAAAGACTCTGCTTTCTAATATAATGTCATGCAAGTGTTCTAGAACACAGAAAGGAATGTGCCTTGCTTTCAGAAGGAAACAGAATCATATGTCATTGGTTTAAGAGGCAGCAGTTATGCCTAAACATAAGGAAGTACGTTCTTGCATGTGACAATGAATTTTTAAGGCCTTGCCGTCATTAAATGAAGAAATACTACCTAAAGAAAGCTTTCATATTTTATACCTAGATAGCCCCCTCCTCATTTTCATGATACAGCTGCAAAAGTAATGGCAGAGAGCAAAGACTGAAATGAAAGGCTGGCTTGGAAATCAGAAGGGAGAGCACAGAAACTACTCTTCTGCATAGCAATGCTGAAACTGTGACCTAAAACATCTTGTTATTAAAACCATCAAGTCCTTTTCATCTTGTGCAACATATCTGAAATCAGCCAGAGGTAATGCTGACTACCCTTCAATTCATCCTGTGTTATGCTTATGGAAGCTAAATTAAATTAACTGTTTAGAGTGCACATGCTCAGAACAACTGACTGTATTCTCAGCTAAAAAAAGAAAGGAATCATTTTGCTTTGGAAACACATGTTTTAATTAGTTGCTTGAACCATTTTAAGAATAAAGGAATTTTTAGCAGATTATTGACTATGGTCTTCTAAGTCAGCTACGCAATTTAAAATTCCAAGAGCATACACCACTGCCCTTAAATTAACCACATGGGTCACTACTGTATATGTTACAGTGCACATTCCCATTTCTCTGATACATGCCTCTGCATCACCATCCCATAAGAGACAGATAACTTTTCACCTCCATCAGTATAATACATATGCATTGTCGTAATGCCAAGCCAAAATCCAAGACTTGTTAAATATGCTTCCTTTACAAATTATTCCTGTTCTTTCTCACCCAAGTTAATCAGTGCATTCTGCTTCTCAAAGGATGAATAAGACTTCTCAGCTTTTACTAGCCTGGAAATAATATGGGACAAGCTTCAAAGTAATTACCTGGCGAGTTTACTTTTTTTTTCTTTTTCCAACATCAATGTTAATTAAATAAAAAATGAAAATCCCCAGTGACACAATGTGTGTACATTTCAAGTGCACACAAAATGTAAAAAACCCTCACATACGTGTGCTTCTGTTAGCTGTCATGGCGATAGGAGCTGAAAGAACTGTGGTGAGCATATGTGTATCAATTAGAAATAAGAAGGGAAGAAAAATAGGATGGTTACATACTATTCTAGGTAAATCTAAGCAACAAAACACCAGAAGTAAAAGCAATATGGGTTTAAGCAATACAGCGTTAAGAGCTGACAGATGTGTTTACAGACCTGGACATTCACTTGGTCATGGATCTTTCACTTCCACAGGTCAGAAGTTCCCAGGAAACTGTAAATTACCCTTGTTTCACACTTTGTACGTTTCTAAGAGAATACACACCCACAGCCTCTTTCCACTACTCTAGCATATGTTAAATATTCTAGCAATAAAGGTATGAATTGGCAGAGAAGCCTGCTACTTACTAAAACATGTTTACAAGTGACATAAATACCTCATTCTTAAAACCACTTCACACGAAATTTCATGCTCAGAAACTGCATACAATGTAATTTAATTATGTACTGCGCAATTTAATAAAAGATCTCAAACTGGCACACTGAATTTCTCTCTCTGTCCTGGTGGTTGGCAATGAGCCTAGCACAGAGCATGGACATGATTTAGCGGACGGTTGTTAGTTAGGGTAGTATGGTTAGGTCGTGGTTGGACTCAATGATCTTTGAGGTCTTTTCCAACTTGAGCGACTCTATGATTCTATGAAAAGAACATATAACCTTCAGGACAGTGCTAAAATTGCTTTCTGCACACGAGCTCTGCTCTCTGCTGCTGGAACACTAATGGCAAGACAAATAGCTGAAATAATCTAAGCTTTAACGAACAAGCACTGAAGGACAGTTTCTTGCTTTGTTTATTCTCCACATAGTTTCAGGCAGTTTGGTATAAAGTATTTAATATTAAACAATTCACTTCTCTAAAATTGTTGTGCAAGAGTTATTTTAAGAGCCTTATTATTTGAAATTACAGGCATCAGTATTGCTGAGCTAAAGGACTTCACTCAGCCCCATGGAGTTACAGATTAGGACAGACACTGAAGACCCATCAAGAGAAGCTTTCCTTACCCTGTTTTGAATCACATAAAATACCTGCTGCTGCAAAACAGCCCTCAAGACATCTAAACTTGTCGGTTTTGCTTATCCACTCTCACAGCAGATGCCACTGGTTTCTATTAGGACTGGATGGTGTATCCTGTCACTAGACAGCAATTCCTCTGGTTGATTATAAACGAATGGCGCTGATGGGTTCTGAAGGAAGTTTCATTAGTCCTGTCCATATGAGAGGAAACTTTAATTCTTTTTGAAAAGTGTTTTCTAACGTAGCTGGACTGTGTAAGCAAAACAAATTAGTTTGTTCTGGGTACTCCATCAGCTGATTTAGGGGCACATTTTCTTCCTGCTGAAATCAGAATCAAAACTCTATTGCATTTCAAGGATCAAGATTTAACTCTAAGTACTTCCGACAGTGTTGTCAAGGAGAAGTATCTGAGAGATGCGTTTCACTCCACAATGCCCACTTTGACACCTAAGAGAGTGCATATACCTCTTGATGTATTTGCTTGGTTGCTGTCAATATATCAGAGGTACAGAAAATTGGTAACAAACTCCATTCTTAACAAAAAAATCATTTGTATACTGCAGCAGTTATGAAATGGTGGTGACTTTTTACTTCTCTGTCGCTGAGGCTGAAGTTCAGAGGCAGTGAGAAACAGAGAAACTTATGAATGTAAGATTTTGGACTATAATGAATAATTGGGCAATCCCAATCCTAATATATCCTTGGTTCAAGAGGACTGTTTCCAGAGCAGGTACCTCACAGAAAGCAGCTAGAAAGACTCAAAGGATAATATCCCAGAGCAACAAACACAGAATATTTCTCAAGTTGTTTTTTCTTGTTGTTGTTGTTTTATCTGACCATCAAGTTGAGTGTACTGATATTCCAGAAGTAGTCGTTATGTATAGCTAACATTCAGTAACATATTTCTGTGAGGATTGTAAGTCAGAGTTCCTAAGAAGGGTATCTAGTTCACAAAACAATTAAGGATGGAAGTAATTTAGAGAGAGATCCAGTCTGGCAACTCTTCTCTCTTCCAAAATTTAAAAATTGTGTAAGGCAAAAGCATTCCTGCTGTCATTCCCAACAGATAGGAGACTTTATACTAATTTCCATTTTCATAAGACTGAGGGGTATTATTGGGCAATTCCATTTTCCATAATTGAAGAAACACTTCAGTTTTTCCCAAGAACTGATTTATTTCAAGTACTAGTGTCAAAAATGGACACAGTGTATTCAATTAATACATTGAGCAACTAGCAAAAGGAAGATATCCTTTTCTGTATACATACCTTTGGAAGTATATGCTACACAACAGCAAAGTGAAGTTCTTTCAAATCCAATCAACCTATGTACTAAACTGTTTTCATGGGAAGCAATATGCTATTCTTACCAGGCTGATCCAGAAAATGGAATTCCTTTACTGGTCATAAATAAGTGGTGTGTCCAGGAAGCAGCCATGAGGTAAACAGAAGACACACGTCCGTGGCACAAATTTTAAGGAAAGATCAAAACACAAAGTACAGACTCTATAATAAATAACAAACCTCAAACTTACTTCCTTTGGCATGAGATTTCATTCCAAAGACTCATTTGTAGATCATCTTTGTTCACTGAGATAAAAGGTTGCATGACAGGTATAATATCTTATAGTCTTAGATTTAGAAGAAGGAAAAGATGAAAAGAAACAATGAGACATTGCCTAAAAAGCTTCAAGGCCGTCTGTGATTTCACTGTAGCAAAAAGTGGAAGGCAAATATTCCTCCTGAAAAGATGAAGATAGCTATATCAGTTGCACAGTTGCATAACTCAGTGCCCTCTAAGCTACCATTATTTTCACTGATGATGAAAGAAAATACTGGTTGACTCATTCACTTAATTTTGTGAATTTGTATTTTGAAGGCTGGTGACAAGCTGTATCTCCCAGGGGGCCATTCTGGGACCAGTACTCTTTAACATCTTTGTCAATTACATCAATGATGGGATTGAGTGCACTCTAAGCAACTTCGCAGATGTCACCAGGCTGAGTGGAGCACTCAATATGAAAGAAGGAAGATATGGCACTCAAAGGGCCTCAACAAGCTCACAAGGTGGGCCCACGTGAAACTAATGAGGTTAAACAAGGCCAAGTGCAAGCTGTTGCACCTGGCTTTTGGCAATCCCAGATATGTGTACAGACTGGGAGAACTCCTTGAAAGCAGCCCTATGGAGAACTTGGAGGTCCTAGTGAGTGAAAAACATCACATGAGCCAGAAGCATGCACTTGTGACCTGGAAGGTCAACAGTATACTAGGCTGCATCAAAAGAGGGAGGGCATATGATCTGTGAGGGAGGTGATTGTCCTGCTCTATTCTGCCCTCGTGAGGCCCCATCTGCAGTACTGTGTCCGGGTCTGCAGCCTTTAGCCAAAGAAAAATGTGGAGCTTTTGGAGTGTGTCCAGAGTATGGCCACAAAGACACTCAGAGGGCTGGAGTACCTCTCCTATGAAGACAGACTGAGGGAGATGGGCTTGTTCAGCCTGGAGAAGAGAACATTCATGGGAGATCTTGTTGCAGCATTTCAATACTTATAAGGAACTTATAAGCAGGAGGAAAATCAACTTTTTACATGGATACATAGCGACAGGACTAGGGGAAATGGTTATAAGCTAGAAGACGGGAGATTTAGATTAGATGTCAAGGGGAAATGTTTTGCTGAGAGAATGGTGCAGTACTGGAATAGGCTGCCCAGAAAAGCTCTGGATGACCTGTTCCTGGAGATGTTCAAGGCCAGGTTGGATGGGACCCTACACAACCTGATCTAGTGGCTGACAACCCTGCCCACAGCGGGGGAGTTGAAACCAGATGATCTCTGAGATCCTTTCCAGCCCAAGCCATTCTATGATTTTGCCCATCATTCCAAATCTCAAACATGAGGCTGCCAGTAGCGTGAAAAGAAGAGAATTTTCCAAGTAAGAAAGGTACAGCTGACAGAAAGCAGGAAGTCTCATTACACAGAATGTTCTTGGGAGTTTTCCAATACAATTTTTGGAAATGAAAGACATGTACATAATGATTTATTTCAGAACTTGTGGTTAGTCATCATAACAAACTTAACAACATATGTAAAGTACTTGTCCACAGAAAACATCAGGCTAAGATGTGGTGCTTAGAAAAGTATTGATCTGCTACCTCTTCTATTTCACAAGGCTTACAAATAGAAAACAGAAAGAATGGTAATGAGCTGTAATGTTAAGAACCATGAAGGTGTTAATGAATATTATATTTTTTTATAAATACAGATACACTACAAGCACACACACATGCAAATACTTATATATAATTCCTTAAGTACGAGTACTGCTCCAAAAGTAATGCCATCTATTTAATTATCTCGGCCAACAACATCAGAGGTGGATGTTGGCAGGATGGCAGTAGAGGCTGAACCTTCTCAACAATATTCTGTTACATTTTGTTGCTGTGCAACAGATGGCAGCAGAGGGGCAGTCTGACAAATTGCAGTGACATGGAAGTGCATATGAAGCAAAGGGGTGGAACTGAATTCCTCCAGGTGCAAAAAATGGCAACCAATGAAATTCATCACCACTTGCAGAAAGTTTCTGGAGACCAAACAGTGGCTGTGAGCACAGTGAGGTGGTGGGTGGTGCACTTCAGCAGTGGCTACAATGGGTCACCTCCTCTGTTGTACAGATGTTTAGGAGCACAACATGTTTGAACATCTTGTTCATTGCTGGTGAAGATGCATAGTTATGGGTAGTGACTACGTTGTAGCTGAGAATTTGTTCTATCCGATGGTGTTATTGTGCCCTCTGTATCTGTTGCGGTTTCCATGAGAATAAATAGGAGGCATTACTTTTGGAACTCCTACATATATACAGTCCAATAGGAGGTACCACTATGGGTCCTTCTGTAAAGGTATTCAATTCTCTAACACATCCCAGAAACCATTCAGAACTCAAGCTAGAATATGAAAATGCAAGACTTTTGTAAAATGAGGATTTTTCTCAGGTCAGTTAGGCAAAAAGTTATCCCAATGTTATTATACAGCAGCAAGCAACAAAATTGAGACTGACTTACAGTACTCAAGGGAACTCTCCTAAATTTTACAGGTTTTGGCGAATATTTAGTTTCACTGAAGAATTATCCATTCATTCTGGTCAGACAATACCATTAAAAAGCAAAGTAACATAGGCAAAACCCTATGAGAATACAGCATGCATTTGAATGCAAAATAAATATGCATATACTACTCCATTCAGATTCACAGTAGTGGCAAACTGTCCTAATAAATCAGTATTTCAGTTTGAAATATATAAAGCTATAGCTATTATAAGGAATATGATTTTTTAGTTGCAGGAGGTGTCCAGCTACACTCCTAGCTTCAGCAAACCTCTAGAACATTTCTGCAAATCAACAAGGGATACAGATTAGCAGATTTTCATTTGCCAGTCTACTGCAAAGTAGACATATGATCCAATCTTTAGGAGGTGGCTCACTTTAAAATCTAATCTCATATTCGTATAGCAAGTCCTAATGAGCCTTCTAGGAGTAAACAAATTAGTCTCTGGGATGTATTATGCATTAATTAATCAGACTAATAGTATTATGAAATGTGTAATAGATGAAAATTAGTTCCAAGTACAGTACTTGCACTGAAGAACGAACATCAATGAATTAGAACACAATAAAAGTACTTGCAAATTTCTATCACTGTCAGCCAAGTCAACTGTACTTAGTTAATGACATCTATTTTTCTTCCGTTTATGTTTTGGTGAGACGAGTAATGATTTTTTCCATGCTGTTTGATTCTTGACTGCCATGTCAAATTCACTTTTAGAAAAATCTGTTGGTAATGGTGAAACATCTAACCTTGTGCTGATCCAACTCTTAACAGCTCAGCATGTGGCATACAAAGTCGCTTCAACCTAAGAGCAGCACTCTTACTGCAGTGCAGTTCTACAACAGAAGAGCTTCTTTGGCCCCGAGCAGAAAATCTGAAAAGTGCACTTCTTCCTAAATGAAATGCAGTACTGAAAGACCTGGGGTTTTTATAACAGACTGGAAGATGGAGGAGCTTCCTAGCAGGGAGATGCACCGCATTTGTTCCTATTTTCTAATCCTTGATTGGGAATTAGTTCATTGAGTTTTAAAAAGATACTGGAAATGATTCCACAGAGCATATAAGATCTTTAAACGGATATGTCACATATACTTGCACCTATTTCCAAAGACACGCTGCCACTGTCTTTTAGTTGGTATGACTGTAATGCTGTAACCACCTGAGCTAGCAAGGAACACACTCCGTCAGGTCTTATTCAAATGCAATCCATACTCTGCTGATCATGGCACCAAGACAGACATAGATGAGAACAGAACAGCCAACAGGCAGAAGCTGAAAACAGTTTCCCTAATGTGACAGGGCTGGGGAAAAAGCCAGGAAACCCTAAATTCTGCATACTAAGACAGACAGTCACATCACATTAATCATTCACTAAAAATACAGGTGTGTGTGCCAGTCAAAATAGTGCTCTAACTGAAAATGGTGCTAAAAACAGCGTATAGGCAGCACACACCTCTAAGTGAGGCATTACTAGAAACATCAGGTACTTCAAATTGTACTTAATTTGTCATCAGTCAGTTTTACTTCTGCTGTTTTCAGTCTTAACTACCTCTTAAGTAAGAATCTTAGTAACCTGCATTTTGTTCCTTTATTTAGTAATACGAGCTAATGGCCATAGAAGGAGGAAGAGAAGCAACTGCTCCAATCATTAATTCTGTCCAGAACTCTCTGTATGTATGTAAATATGTTCTCTTACCAACCAGATAGCCTCACACTTTTCATTTTAATACAGCTTGCTTATAGCTATACCTAAATCTCACTTAACATTTCACATCAAAAAAAGTACATGAATAAAAGGTCAGATCCTGTTCTAAGTCACTTCCTAATTATCAAAGGCTGCGGAAAGGGATCACTTACAGCAGAAACATTTTCTCTGGTTTTCTCTCCAGAATAACTCTGCGTAATATGCAGGCTACCTTTCTTACCTGAGCCTCCTGAGGTGATTTCAATATCCAACTCAGTCAGCATTTTCCCTGCAGGTAGCCGAACTGACTAAATTCAGGTCTCTCACAAACATCATCTCTCTTCACAGCAGATAGCATAATACCCCTTTAGGAAAGACCTGTCTGTCCAACTACAGTCAAATGACACTGCCTTTCCTAAGGACAGGAGAGATGCAAAAGCCAATCAGATTTCTGTGACCTGTTTGTACACGGCAGATTTCCTCAAATAGAGAACAAAATCTCCTTTTTAAAAAAAAAAAAATTTCCCCTTAGGATCACCCCTTCAGAATCCAATCCCAGCAGTATTCCAGCATTAAAGCAACAGAAATGAACCTTGGGGCCACTTTTGCAGAGCAGAGGCAGGGTACCCACTGCCTTTCCCTGCCTTTTTCTCTATGTCAAACCATAACCACAGGAGACAGACTATTAGAATCACAGAATGGTTTGGGTTGGAAGGGACCTTTTAGATCATCTAGTTCCAGCCCCCTTGCTACAGGCAGGGACTTCTCCCGCTAGATCAGGTTGCTCAGAGTCCCATTCAGCCTGGCCTGGAATGCCTTGAACGCCTCCAGGGATGGGGCATCCACAACCTCTCTGGGCAACCTGAATGAGAATCATGTGTTTGCCTCACAAACAGGAATCCAGTCTCAAAGCTAGCATGACTGAATATCAGCATGGGAAATGTTCAGCAGCAGTAATAAACAGAAAATCCTCACAAGCAGAACTGTAAGGAAGTCAACTCTGATGTGCTTTCCACAGGAACTGGATGCCTAACTGCCCTTTGTGTCTCTGTATGATGAAATTTGGTTAAGAACAGCAAATATTTCAGCTACTGTTACTCTTGTTTACAGTTTTTCAACTTATTAGTCACAGGTCACAAACACTGAGCAATGCATGGTTGTAAATACAAACAGACTTTAATGGTAGCACTTCATCCGATTGATTATCGATATAGTGTACAACTGATTACCATCGTAAGAATCAAAACATTTTTATAGACTACCCTAAAATATGAACTTGGATTATATCAAAATAAGATTAATGCAGTAAAAAACTCAATTAAACAAATAAACATTTGGCTTCCCCGCTTCATCAGAACAGACAACTGTACTGCGTCAGCTCAAAGCACAGAGAAGTATCTGTGACAGGGCAGAGCACATAGGCAGCATGGGTCCCAACTAGCTCCTGGAAAAAATTCTCTCTGCAATGCGCACCGGTGATGGCTATGGGGTCTGTGGACTTTCATCCCTGCAGCCAACAGCCATGTACAGGCCTAACTTCCTACAGCACAAAGTTCTCTTACACTTGTCTGACCCCACTGGCTCCAGGAAAATTATAGCTGGTTTATACCAGAGAGGTGAGAATCAGACACAGTCACAAGCAGGATCATGTAAACATATAGAAGATCAGAATTAGCTGATAAACCAAGTGACAGGGCTGACTCCAGAAAACAGGAAAATAATTTAGAGCCTGGAAAACTAACATCTATCTTTTATATAACACCCTTAACTTCATTGCCTCATGAAGAGGCAATACATTGATTTCTGAACCAAAGCCTAACAAGGTTTGGAGCAAGAGTGAAACCAGAGTTCTGGGAACACCCTTAGTATCCTACAGTTACATTGTCAATATCTAAGCTTAAGCTAGCCTTTTGGCAAGGAAAAGCTATTAACTTAAACCTGATCTGTTGTTGACTTGGGAGGAATGTGCATTAGTGGTAAAGGGAACTCCTAGTACAGTCTGAACTAAGCAGAATAGTTATTGCATTAAATCATCCTGTTATTTTAAGAAAAGGTTAATTTGTAAAACAAATTGAGCTTCATTAGGACTAATTGACTGGAATTTTTTTTTTAATGTATTTTAATTATACAGGTGAAAAAACCTTCTCAAAGCACTTTTATAATTAAAAATCATCCTTGATCAATTTCTTTTAACATTTAGTCAAGAAAAAATACTTCAGTAAGTTTTAGCCAAGAGTTGAGCGTCATATTCTGTTCCACTGAAATAAATATAATGGAATAAATATATTAAAATAATCTGAAAAGAAATCCTTAAGAAAGTCGGTACTGCTGAAGGAAAACAAAAATATTTTCACTGCTGAGGCTGCAGTGGTTCAGCAGAGAATGAATAATCTTTTCCCAAATGTAAAATGGGTGCCCAAGGAAGGAGGACTCGCCCCACTAATCACTGCTCCAGATGATGCTTTGCTCCTCTACTGTCACCCACATCCCTCAGTGCCTGTGGCCCTGAACAGGGGGGCCTTCCTCAGGGACTTCAGTCAGTGTAAGTTACATCACTCAGGCAGTGGCAAAAAGTTGTGACTGCTTCTTCTCTGCCTCCACTCAGACAGCAAAAACCACTTGGGCAGTCCCTGCCTTATTACTACCTCACCATGTCCACCAAAGAGGAAGTCTAGGAAAGGTACAGCTTTTCACTCCCCATCCTCTTTAAAGATCTGACTGCTAACAACAAAAATGTCATTAAGTATTTAGTGATTTTCCTGCAACTTAGACAAAGGGCAAACATAGATTACAAATTCTAAAACTTCAGAATCAAAAAATAAAGTCTACCTTCAGAAAATGGATCCAAACAATGTAAATGAACATTACTTACATAAATTTATACTTACATTCACAGATGAAATAAAGAGGGCTAACTTTAGAATGAAAGGACAGACCATATATACTTTGTCCCAGGCTGTGAGAATAGTTACTGTGATGTCAGAACTGCTCGAGTCTGGCTAACCTGATTCAAAGCAGCTGACCCACAGTTTCCAGTTTGGAAGAATTTCCAGAACGAAACCAGGAGTTGAAAACTGATGTCACTCTCAGAGATACAAGCACTACTCCCACAGCCTGAGTGAAGTCTCCTTCTTCACTGCCCTGTACTGCCCTGTATGGTCTCTCACTAGCATGCAAAATGCAATGCTTTGAATACTTCAGATAATGAATCCTCCTTTCGTTCTTAACCCAATTAGGACTTCATTTCCTAGAACATTTTCATTTGTGATTGCATAGCATGGCTTTATTTCCACCACAAGACTACAAAATAATATCAACAGTTAACCCAGACAGAATGCAAAAATATTTACTCATAAGCTCCACTTATTCCTATTTGTTACTGCTCTGAGAAATCAGAGATTCCAAAAGATGATGTCAAGATGTAAATATTTGGTTTTATATCAGCAGTTATACAATGAATTTTCCTGCCTAAATTTTCAAATTCTTTCAAGCATCATTAGCTTCCGTAAGAAGCAGACTGCCAAAAGCTGCGAGATCTGTAATCACTGGGAGGGAGCTCGAAGGGCACACGCCTAGCACTGATTTTAGAATGAACTCATGTGGTCTTTAAAGCACTGCAGAGTGCTTTAGAAAAAGAGGGGGAAGGGTAAAT
>PPHD01006582.1:0-24310 GCA_002909625.1 Bambusicola thoracicus
AACCATGCAGAATAGTAGCAGCAGAAAAGAGAGAGGGAGACACTCAGAGTGACTGCTGTGCTAAAAATTAGGTGTCTCTAAAAAAAGACCTTTTCACCTTACAGTATCTGTAGAGTTTCTCTAGTAAATGTATTGATGCCACTGAAAAAAATGCTGAAGTTAAATTGAACAGCCGCAGCCATCAGATTGTAAGGCAAGTTAATTGGGAGTAAGGATCCCATTGAGTTCAACGAGCCTTTTGTGATTTCCAATGCACTATGAAAAAATGCCTTCAAATTACCCAAGAAGTATGTTAATAGCTGACTAATGCACAAGCTGGCAGGAATCATTGCTGTTTGGGAACGGCTCATTAATCTTACCTTTCATTAAAAAAATTCCAAACTTTTTAATAAACATTTCTTATTTAGGAAGTAAAGAATGCCAGAGCGCACTTTTTGCTAGGAAAGTGAGCTCCCTGTGAAAACAAAGCATTTATTTACATTTCTTTTTTTGCAAGTAAAGCCATCTTTCCTCTGTCACTATGTTTGGAAACACACAATACTTTCCACCTCTAAACTCTCAGGGCTAATTTTTAAATCTGCTTTTTCACCTTTGAAAGTTTGTCCTTCCCGAGTTGAAAAGCCCTTGCTGTGAGTACCCAGCATCCTTCTGGATGAGGCAGGCAGAGATGCTCAGAGCTGCTGGGGATCATCTCTGGAGGTGCTGAAGTCCTGGCAGCCTGAGCTGGTGGAGGGCAGCCTTGTCTATGGAAGTGGGTTGAGGCTGAGTGGGCTTTGAATGCCATTCTAACCCAAGCTGATCTATGATTGTAATATACCATGATTCTGTGATTCTACAATTCCATGATTTTGTGACCAGAAAGGAGAGAACAGAGATGCTTTCTGGAGACCTGCAGTGCTCATCACACCAGTGAGCACACACACTCTGACCCAGGTGAGGCCCTATCTCTGCATGAGAAGAGACCTGTGGGTCTCCTATTTCCCCTGTCTCCTGGGAAATGCTGCACTCAGACATTGTGGCACGGATACCTGGGGCAATTGTGTGTGCTCTCTGTGTTCCCTCCTGCATGGGGTTGTGGTCTGAAGTGCTGCGGTTGAGTAGATAGCACTGTTCAGGTTTACTGCGTGGGATCCTGCACAGGATGACTTATTTGATTCAGCAGTGAAAATGAAAGATAAACTGCATTGTCACTAGCTGATAAGGAACCACAATTGTTTCCAGTGATGTTTTGTTGATAAATGCAATGGCTGCACCTCTTAGAATCAGGCATTGCTAATTTCTGACTACACATAGAGGAGGGGTAGAAAAAAACATAAAAAAAACCCCATCTAATCAGTGTTATCACTGATGTTTTACATTCGCACACATCTCAGTAGAGATATATGCTAACTTTTCAATGTAAATGATCTTCAAGGTTTCTACAATAATTTTATTTGCTTTTCAAAACAACCCAGGCTTCAGGATTTATTAATGCAGCAATTAGTATGCTGATCATGCCCAGCATGCTTAAATCTTTATTGGCTGTATGCACCACCGAAAGTTTTAGTTTTATTAAACCTGAGCCTCCTACATACTGCTGTTTAGTGTGTGTTACAAAACTAAGATCAGCTCTGAATATAATGTAACCCACATGTTGGATCGCTTGCTTCAGTGACTTACAGAAATATTTCAGGTAGCGAGTATTTTCTTAGTACTCTGTTATAAAAATATGTCAGGCACACAATGTTTGCATTATATGCTCCTTTTCTGTTATAGAAAAGGAATTATGCACCAAACCCCTACACACTTTTCTGTTCCTCATAGAGAAGTCATTTGCATGAATTGCGTACCAAACGACCGTGAATCATCGTATTTCAGTAAAGATTTTGTGGTGAGATAGACAATGAGTAAAATGAGATACAATGGTCTTCATCACATTCAGATCGATATCTGCAACATAGGTTGTGGGTTTTATTCATGTGAAGGAAGGGGCAAGTGCAGTTGAGACTTTTCTTCCCAGTGAGTGCCAGGGGGTGTGCAGGAAATTCACCAGGTGCAGTGTTCTCTGCAGAATGGTCATGCTTTCATGCCTTGAGACAAAAATACCAACATGACAGAGGTGCCTCCTCAAAAGTTCAGCTCTGAGCCCCTCCAGGCAGTTGTCCTGTCTGCTGACCTGCAGGCACAAAGTGAGCTCTTACTCACAGACATGGTTTTTTCCCACAACAACATCCAGCTGCAATACTTGTGTCTACACAGCCCCTAAGAAAGGAGACAAGGGGGCCAATATGATCTGTAAAATTAATTTTAACAGGTGATGCAGAGGTTTGTCCAGGGTTTTAAAAGGTTTATCCCCCCCTGGAGCATACAAAGAAGCAAATTGCCGAATTTATTCCATATTCAATCTGCAGCAACTTCTACAATTAGTCTAATGGATCTAGTCAAGAGGGACTTCTAACAACCCACAACTACCCCCCTCTAGCATTCAGTTTCTTTTTGGTCCATACAGATCAGATTTTAGCTTTATGTGACATCCCTAGCCATCACCTACCTTCCATCCCAGATTAACACCTTCTGTATGAGTGGAGGAGGAAACAGGCCTATTGTGCTTATGCTGCTAGCATGCTGGTCCAATCTGCTGTGCGAGCACTCTGTTCTCTCCTGTCACTTCTGTGATGGCACAAGCCCCACACCCTTGTCTCATCAGTGCTGAGATCCAAGGGGCCAGACTAATGCCTCCAGATACTATGTCTGGATTTGCCACAGCCCCACCGTCAGCATCCCCTTGAGTCCTGGGCAGAGGACTGAGGGCAGATGGAGAGCTCTACGTTTGCAGAGCAAGAGCAGCATGGACAGTCCAGAAGTTGTCAAATCATGATGGAAAAAGGAACCTGAAGTTTGGAGGAAGGGTCCTACCGCCCCTGCTGTTTACCAGACAAAACACTGTGTTCAAATCTATTGCACTTATTCTGTCGTTCTGAGTTGACTGGAAAAGATGTTCTCTAGAAAACAAAGAAATTAATGGATGGATGGATGGATGGATGGATGGATAGATAGATAGATAGATAGATAGATAGATAGATAGATAGATAGATAGATAGATGAATAAACAAAAGAAAAAAACAGATAACTCTGGAAGCCAACCAACAACTTTCTGCTCCATCAGCCAGATACATGTGAAAGTCAACACACTCAGGCTTTGCTGGAGATAATTCCAGCACTCAGGTTTTAAGTGTGAATTACCCAGAAATACCCACAATTGAAATGTGTTCATCTGAGTGTTTCAGGCCATCTCAAATTCCACAGCATCCAGAGAAAAAAAGCCAGTTTAAAGTCAACACAGTCTACAGTGATGTTGTAAAAGAAGGTACTATTGGGAATTCATTTCAGTTTTCAATGTTATACCCAGTGCTATTTTCACAATTTGTAGTCCAGAAAACACAGTCTTAAAGTTAAATTGGATTTGTCTTATTTGTTAATCATCGTAAGTAGAAATTCTGCTTTTTAGATTTAGTTAACCTCTAGTTGGTCTGCACAGATTATGAAAAATCATAGAATCATAGAATTGTTTGAGTAGGAAGGGACCCTTAAATGTCATCTAGTCCAACTGCCCTCAATCAACAAAAATCCTACATTAGTTAAACTTGATGTAAAATGAATGTTTTGAAGCTAAAAGTATGAATTATTCTCAAAATTCACAGTGACTGAGATCCAGATAGTACCAGCTGACGACATGAATGAAATCCCAGAACTGCTAAAATGGTAAGCTGGCCATTCACTGGAGCAGGACTTTACTGTGCTGTACCTGCCCTTGTTTCTACATCTCCCCTTCAAAATTTGAGATTCATTTTAACCATATCTATATTGAATCAGGGCCAAGTAGTCCATCTATTTTTATCTTACACTGCATATACATTACCTTCACTACTACTACTACAAAAACAAAAAAGCAATTCAGAGACAAGTTCTACTTTCCTACTTCTCTTCCAGACAACCTTCACGTGAAGGAATAGGGATCCAGATGGCCGAAGGACTTTACACAAGCAGCAGAGGGCAACTGAATGAGAAGGAATGCTCCTCCAAAACACATACCAGTGCCCAAACTCCTTTTTTGCTTGCCCAGTTCTTTGTGGTGGCTGCACAGAGGACACATGCCCCAGACAATGCAGGGCTGATGCCTAGACCCAAGCCAGATGAGAGCCATTTGGAGATGCACTAAGTGTGGGCATCCCACGGGTGGGGGCTTGCTGCAGAACTCCCCTTGGAGCAACCTTCATGAGAAGCTGAGCTGAAGAACAAGACCAACACGAATGTGGAGGAGGAGGATTACAGCTGGTTTCAATACAGAGAACTCCAAACATTAACTTGTTGAAGTCACATTGGTGTTGTTGGAAGCATTTGCTGTGGGAGGATGAAGGGATTCAGCAAAATGAATGCTCCCTGCAGTAAAGATTATGAGGTTCTTCAGGTTGGTTGTTCTAAGGACTCTGACAATCACATGTGTATTTTACGTGGAAAAATAACCCTCCTCCCTTTATGCTCCTCTATAGTTAAACAGCTCACTCAATGGCAGGCTCAAACAGCTTCCTTGCTACCTTCCTTTTCCTTCCCTCTGCACCTTCTCCCCTTAAAAGAAGGAAGTTCAGCTCCACCCGTGTACACAATTGTATAATTTTTCACAGGTTAAATATACCAGAGCTTTACTTCTGCTGCTGACATTCCCAAGACAGTGCAGTGGAAGAAAGAATACTGGGACTGCTATTGTTTGTCCCCCTCACATTTTATTACAGCGTACAATGCTGAGATGTTACTTTCAAGTCTAGTACTCTATTGCTTATAATTGTTTTGCGCCTTTGAGACCAAATAAGTTTAGTATTAAAATAAAATAAGTAAAAAAAAAAACAACCCTATATATAACTAAAAATATAACTATATATATATAACTATATAGAGGTACTACCACAAGATCATCTGTTCAAACATCATGAAGAGGTGAAGTTCTGCATTTAAAATAATACTTTCTACATCCTGGCATTACTGATCAGTCAGGCTTGCCTGCTGAAGTAGTCAGGACCACTGTTAGAGAATTTTCTGTAAACAAATATTTTTTTGCAGCTTCTGTGTCTGAACTGCGTCATAGTGAGTGACTTAACAAGTCTGTGTGTGAACTGTTTTAGAACTCAGGTAGAGGCCTAAAGAGAAACAGAGTTATTCTGCACTCTTACCTTGTTCAACGTGGCTCTTGTCTAAGAAAAACAATTCTCCACCTTTCCCAGTAAGCACTGACATTTTAAGTTTCTTATCTCTCATCAAACTTTTGTCACATTCTTCCATGAAAGCTGAGCTGAAAGACCACATTTCAAAGAGGTGCTACCCTTCATCCTAAACAGAGTCCAATGTTGTCTCTTGTCCACATTAATATCAACGCTCTCACTTCATTTTCAATTCCCTAGTAGAACCATGCATACTCTTCCACTTGCTCCACTTCACTGCTGAAGAAGAAAAGAAGAGAGGAAAATATGTTGGCAGCCGTAGGGTGCCCAAAGTGCTTGGGCAGCTTCGCCCCATTTTTGAATCTTTACAGAGCCTCCTGCAGAGCTCCACCTCCATCTCCAGATTGGGAATGAGAGGGTGGAGGACATCTGCTGGTGCCAGTCTTGGAGCAGAAAGCAGACAACAGTCTTCGCAACACTCAGTGACAGGCATTGATTACCTGGTTTTTAACTGATCCTCCTTGGAATGCTGACTACATGTTAAGCATCAACATCCTTTAATTTTTTCTTCAAAGAAAATAAAATCGTTTTTATTTAAAGCATGGGATATTTTTTTCTCCTACTGAAGAGAGCCAGAATTTGAAATCACAGAAGTACTTAAACACACTCCAAGCTTTAAATACCGCAGGGGATTTATTCAGCACTCAAACATGTGTTAATGGATGAATTTAAGTACGTGCTTAAGCACATTGCTGAATCAGGGCCTAAAACAGCATATTCTCATTTTATTTATATTTTTATGAAATTTCTTTAAATGCTCATGCAAATAAATTGGTGAAACTTGACTTCAGTGGAAAAGCATTTACTGGAAATTATTTCTTAATTAAAATCCGAAGCCATAAATTTTCATCTACAGATGATGTGCAGGATTTTTCCAGCGTGAAACTGACACGGAACAGAATTTTGAGGGGAGAAAGGTGGACAGTCATCTGGAAACTGTAGGGAAATATGACAGAGGCAAGGGAACATTTAACAAATACTATAAAAAGATATTCAAAGGTTCCAAACGACAAATTATTTTCTAAAGAGAGTTCCTGCAGAATTTTTTTGTTGTTGTTGTTGCTTCACGCTGAAATTCCTGCACAGATGCAACAGAGAAATGTAGTTTTTAGTATCAGCTGCCCTTAGAAATAAGATTTTCAAAATTGAGGAGGAATCAAGCAGCTTCTATGAGGTGCTGGTCTTGAAATGCCAGCCTTACTTCAGTACAATGCAGAGAGCCATTGGACCAGCCCCTGGCTACTGATATCCTGTTTTAATTGGAGCACATTATGCACAACACAATAATAACTGTAACTCAAAACCTGCATGTTTCTTGAAAATATATTACACTCGTCCAAGTAAGCTGTTTTTTATGGGGAGGCACACCTTTCCACTCTGTCCAAAACAAGGCTCAGAGCAAAGAGTGTCCATCTGCATACTAGTGGAACACATGAGTCAAAACAGAAAGAAGAAAGAAATCTCTTGATGTGCAGAAGACATTTGACATACCCATGGCTAAATCTTTTGCAACGCGTGAAGGTGTGTGGTATAGGAGAAACAGTCAAAATTCCTGGCCCAAGGGAGATGCTATATGGGGAAAGAAATCCACCCTTCTCTCAGGTGCTCACCTCTAATGATGCTGATTGAAACTCCTGTCTGTGCAGATTTCTGTTCTGCAAGTGTTCTGACATCTGCCAAGGGTAATTGACAGCTATACAAGGATGTGTCCGTGCATGTCATTTTTCTGTGTTCAGGAGGCTTTGAGAGGAAAGAATTGACTCTCAGCTGATGTTTGCAGGTCAGGATGGCTTTTGAAGTTTTGGAGAAAATGGAGTCAGTGTGCATGCCCACCAGCCTGCCAGGTAGCAGGCACGTGATTGCCACATGATTAACTGTTTGTCACCCATACAAGAAGAGCAGGCGCTGTTGCCCAAAACAACATGAGGTGCATGAGAGCAGAAAGAAGAGGATAAAAACTGAAGAGATTGGAGCCAGTGTTAGTGCCCCCTCCATGAAATATCTCCTCCTGTGACTGAAGGGAGATATTACATTGGTGTCACAGGGTAGGATATACCCCAACACGAGAGCATTTTCCTCCAATAATATAAATGTACCTCTCAGGGTAGACCTTGAGGTGAGAGGATTATCATTTTGGACTTAGAGTTTGTAATAAATTGGTTGGGCAACATCTTGGCCTTGTTTGCTGTATTAGTCTTGCTCCAGGTATACATATATCAAACTATCTCCTCCAGTAACTGGAGTGAGACAACTCCATGCCATAAAAGCAAAATGGGTTAATTTCAATATAGGAAGTCAGAAGTGTATGTTAATAAAAGCAAATAGCATTTAAAGATTAAAATAAATATATTTTTTATTTTGAAAAAATAAATATATATATGTTTACATATTTGCTTTAGGAAATCCCAGGAACTTATCCTTCACTGTTTTCTCTCCTGATGGGAGAACAGAAACTTCCTCCTCCTTTTCCGAGGGTGCAGATACCTCTCCTTTTTCTTTCTGGACAGGATGTGCTGTGGGGCCAAGCCAGTCCAAAGAAGAATTTGGGTCCTCTGAATTGCACTGTGGCCTGGGAGCACCACATCACAGGCTTATTCCAGGAGAAAATAA
Source organism: Bambusicola thoracicus (assembly GCA_002909625.1). Lineage (NCBI taxonomy): Eukaryota > Metazoa > Chordata > Aves > Galliformes > Phasianidae > Bambusicola > Bambusicola thoracicus. Next base: position 7,863 of record PPHD01006582.1, read on the forward strand.
CAGTAGGGGTCAGTACACAATTGCCAGTGACCACAGCATTTGGGGGAGACAAGGACATGGTGGTTTTAAAGGAAGCGTGTAGCAAGGAAGAAAGTATGGTTATGGAAGAGATCTTAGGCAGCAGACTGACTGAGCAAGCCCTGTAAGAGGATTTCTGCATGAATCACTGTGCTTCATGAGGCCAGAGGATCAGATCCAAGCCCCACACAGTCTGCTTCTGAACCATGCAGAGGGAGCTCTTAAGCGAGAAACTGAGTGCTGGGCCAGGCTGAGGCCACTTACAAAACTGTTTTTTGTTTGTTTGTTTGTTTGTTTTTGTTGTTGTTTTTTTTTTTTTTTGAGAAATAGCAGATATTTGTTAGTTAAAATAGTGTAATTGTTCTCTTTATTCTTTCATTCTACCATTTATTAATCTTTTCTTTCTTCACTCCCTCAGGCTGAGTCTTCTGTGTAGGAAAAGAGAGACAGGAAAGGTACCACTGAACTCAGTGATCCATCTGTTTAGTCAAAAAGGAATCGGTCTCCATACAGTAAATGCTGCATTTGATAATTAAATGAATTTCTGTTCAGCAGAAAACAGTAATATTCTTAAACTTCTGCATATTATCTTATTTTTTAAAAGTAGATCTTTCCAGAAGAGAGATATTTACAAAAACATTCCTTTTACTTCTTACCTGTGATCATTACTTACATTTAACACCATAGCTAACCCTCCAAGCCCAATGATTTATGTTCAATGCAGTTTCCTTTAGGGACATAGGACAGATTTCTACATTCAACCACTGAGAAAAGACATTGGGCCTAGCAGCAGGGATCCAGGGCACATTGCTGCACCCTCTGCAAAGGCCAGAATTAAAATGAATAAAGTGGAACTCAAAATAAAAGAAGGAAGAGAGTGTGGGAAGAAAGGATAGGGGTTTCCAGCATCAATGGCAATTCTCACACTGGCCCTTACTGCAAGAATATGTCTTGAAGCAATCGCGCTGTGTCCTGTCTTTGCAGTGGACCAAGGCTGACCAATACCACCCCAGCCTTCCCTCCTCTGTGCACTAAGCCTGATCTGACAGCAGTTGAGAGCTTGATATTAACAGCCTGCGTCCCTCTGCCTTTTCTATCTCTGTGGCAAGTGACACATAAGCCCTCCCAGCGGCCTTTGCAAGCAGAAGAAATAAATACAGAAATTCAGGCTGGGTTTTTTTTTTTTGTTTGTTTTTTTTCCTAATAGAGGATTAATTTTAAAATAACAGGTGCTTCAAACAAATCAAAGGCTATGACTGTGTATAAAACTGCTACTTGTAAGCATTTTCATTTGCAGTCTTAAGGGATATGAAACTATGCAGAGCTGTTAAAACACTTTTCTCTTTTGCCTTGTGTAAAGAAGAATGCTATGTGGGGTTTGATTTTAAAACAAGATGAAATTTTTCACAGTTGTGAGATGGCAGGAAGGAAGGAGAGAGGCAAGGAAAAGAAAAAATAACACGCCAGGATCCTTGACCTCGTAAGTAAACCGCTCAAATCACATTCACTCCTAATAACTTCACAGAGGTGTCCCTGGGTGGTCTCACTTCCAAGGACAAGCGAGACCTCTGTCTGATGCATTTCACTGCATTAAGCTTGGGGAAATGAAATATATCTGGAGGTGAGAAGTTTCTTCACTTGCAGCCATATCCACTGAGTTTTAGGAGCACTTGGGACCAGCAGTTGGGAGTTTTCATTCTTAAGCTGCGAAGGCAAAGGCCCACCACTAATGCCAGAGGGTTAACTTCATGATTTCACACATTAGGCCAGTCTCCATAAAAGCAAATTCCCTTGCATGGGGGGGCTACGTGAGCTTGCATGTTGCGAGTCTTTTACAGGAGGCTTGGGTTGCATATCTTACACATAATTCAAGGAGAAACAAAATCTAACTGATGTAGACGTGCATTTTCTGCTGCCTAAGGCCTCTTGAAGTGCAAAACTGAAGAACAGAAATCCCCAGGGCAAAGTGCACACTGAGCTGTGGTCTCCATTCTCCTAAGAGTCTGTTTCCCTTCTCACCAGAGGCTTGCTTCTGATCTGGAAACCATCCATCACTGCCTCAGGTGTAGAGCTGTGTGTAGGGAAACCTCACAGTTTGGGATCAGCTCTTCTATACACACACATTGTGTTTTGACACATACAAAAAAGGATAATTTATGTGTTTTTCATTTATTAGGAATGTAGACAACTATGTCCCTAGTACACTTGATTCCAGATATGCAAAACAGCTGCTTTCAAAATAGCAGGTGGCAGTGTGAGCCAGGGCTCTGTTTGTATAGATATATCACAGGCTTATGAGGACTTCACATCTCTTTTGGCCACTTACACTCCTTATCTCTACATACAAGTGAATTCACATCTTTAACCAAAAAACAGCTTTGTGAGCTTGTCAAGAATAATGCTACCCTTTATAAGCCTAGTTTCCCAAGAGCCAGAAAGACAGAAAAGTTGTTTGGAGAAGCCAAAAGGTTTTTTTTGACCAGAGCTGAGTTCTGTCCATTTCCCGTTCATCACACTGTAAATATCTTTCTCCCACAGGCTGAGAAAAAAAATATAGTAACGGAAAAACAAAATGATATGATATGATATGATTTATCAGAAAATTTATGGTATATTTCACATTAAAAATCTATGGTTACCTTGGTTCTCTAGTGTCACGTCCCTCTTGTTTTTACATTTTGCAAGAATTTCAAATACCAAAAACTTTGTTTGGGAAATATCTGAAAAGAAAATTAGGGCTTAAAGAAAGTTCTGCTCTCTTATCACCTTTGGAACAGCTGAGCTGGTTGGCCTGCAAACTAACAGCAAGGCATGAGGGGACAACTCTTACAAGCCTTACACATAGAAAAGAAGCATTTCTTCCTGTGAATATTCCAAATATTCCTGTGAATAAGCCAAAAGATATTGGTCTCCATTGAACTACACCTCTGGGTTAAGTGTTTGAATAAGCAAGCCGTCGCTTTTCACAAAACCCTCTTACCCACATTTATTTTTGTTTTCTTGGCTTTTTCTCACCCCCTTGGTCATCCCAGTTGACTACAAGTGATAGGATGAGAGGGAATGGCCTGAAGTTGCCTGGGGAGGTTCAGTTTGGATTTTAGGAACAATTTATTTTCAGCAAGAGCAGTGGCACAGGCTGCCCAGGGAGGTGATACACTGTCCCTGGAGGTGTTCAAGACCCGTGTGGATGTGGCACTGAGGAACGTGGGCAGTGGGCATGGTGGGGGTGGGCTGACGGTTGAACTGGGTGATCTGAAAGGTCTTTCCAATCTTAATGATTCTGTGATTCTATCTCCCTGTCTTAGGGCACAGGGTGGCTATCACTGGCTGAGGTGAGATGGATGAGCTCTATTCTTCCCAGACCAGTGCTGATCTACAGGATGCACTAATCCATTAGAAAACAGCCACCCCTCTCTCCTGTCGTGACACTGTTTTCCCAAGCTGTCAAATAGTACAGAAGCCAGAAACGCTGGAAGAGGTGCTCTTCTGGCATCTTCTCCAGCCTCATATCTTGCCATCTGGCAAAAATAATAATTCAGAACTGGATGTTGCTGAAATGTTTCAGCAAATGCGTGCTGAGTGTCACAGCTCCTTCTGTGAGGGATGCAGCAAGGAAGGAGTGGCACGCTGTGCTTGGGCTGCTAGGCCCTGGCCCTGTCAGACCTCTGGTGTTGCACTGCCTCTGCATGGTGACAGCTTTCACACTGGAACCAGGAACCTCTTATCCGGAGAGCTAACTCCTTTTGTTTGGCATGCCCAGGAAGCCTCACAGCACAGCGTTTTCACAGGCTTGCCTGAAAGTTTTCACTTTGGTCTTAAGAAGATTTCACCTACAAGTGCTTTCCTTTTCTGATAGATCCAAACAAGGCTCCCCACTTTCATGAAGATTAATTTAGATTTTCTATTGCAGAGGCACCCACCCCCAGCCACGTGACACCTCTCCTTTTGAAAAGTAGGTAAAGCCTGTAAAGAGGCAGCTGTGTTTCAGGCTCTTTGAACAGTGTCTCTCATAGAAGAGGAGAATAGATAAGCTGTCTTGCAAACACTGTTAGCAGGGACCAGTAATCAGCGTGGAAGAAGTCTGCACTGGGAATGAATGTATCAATTTACCTCAGGCTGTGCACTTCAGAAATGGGCTCTGCCCTAGATGGGGTACATCTGAAGCTCAGCCTGTAACTAAAATTAAACCACTTTGTTATTGCAGGGGTTTGTTTCTAAACTGCAGATTTTTCCCTTTGTATGGGAAGGCAGGCAGACGATGTCCTAAACCTGCCTCTTAGGAAACTTGTATCACGAATGCATATATTATGCACATGAGCACTCACTGTTACATATGGCTGTTGTGTATATATATCTATCTACACAAGTACAGATGATACGAAGCAAATTGCAAAACTTCCCTCCTTCTCTTGAACACAAGCTTTCTATAAATCAGTCACTAAGCATCACATACTATACAATACAGAGATTCCTTAATTTGCGTGTTAATTCCTACTATCACTAAAGAAAGGGATTCCTGGGAGCTGGAAAACATCATTATTTGCATTACACCAGTGTTTGCATGTTTTACTTTTCTTTCACTCCTGTACTTGTCACTAGAGTAAAAAACTCATATTTATTTTTACTTTCAATTTAGTTTTAAAAAGATAAGTTTATCAACTCTGTAATGTATAAAGTTAAAAACAGAGAAGTGCTCTCTGCTGGTCTAACCCAGTGCAGGCTGAAATGAGATGACCATTCTGAGAAAGTAAAGTGAAAATATTAAATCCCTGTTATTCCAGCAAAATTAATGTTTTGCTACTGTCTAGGAACAAGGTTGAGTTACCTATCATTAAGCTCAGAAAAAAAAGATTTCACGTCCTGGAGAAGTAAAGCACATCCAGTTCCGGAAATGTATAGTGAGAAATTGGGATGGTGAAACAACTCCTCATGCTTCTTTTTCCATGAAAGGAGGGAAAGCTGAAATATAGAAAAATGACCTTTAAGAAAGTAGTAAAGGAGATCTTGGCTACTCAAAAATAAATGTTCCAAAGTGACTAGCTTGATACTATTCAGCTGAAGACCTCTGGAACTTCAGTATGGAGGATGCTTTGCATTTCTTTAAATACAGTAGTACAAAAAAGATGTTTCAAGTCTGTGTTCCAGTCAAAGAGAAAATGTTTGCATGCAAGATCTTTGGACCGAATGGATAAATTAAGAGTCACTTTACAAAAAAAGACAAGTAGATGCAAATGGCTGCAAGGTGAGAAATTAAAGAGAAGAAAACCCCTGAGATTTGTGCATAGGTAAGTATAAATATAAAGTGAGAACAGACAAGAGTCAAGCTGAGTTAATTTTCTGAGAAAAAAGAAAACAACACAAAAAACCCAACAAATTGATTAGCAGAAGGTTCATCCAGAATATCCAGTAAAACAAAACAGAACAAGCAAACAAACAAAAAATCAGAAAAAAAAAAAAAAACAAGAAACAAAATCCACCACACAGTGGGAACAATTTAAGCATAAAAGATAATTCATTTGAGATACAGATGAAATTGAGTGTCTTGTCTCATTTTCTGAGAAATAGATGTTGTAAATGAGAGGCTACATGGGAAAGTGTCCAAAGAAATGAAAACAATCATAGCATTGAAAATGAAATTTCAGTTTTGGCATAAGGAATATTTTATCAAACTTATTAAGTGGGACCATATAAACAGGGGATTGTACTAGTAGCATGTGCACTTTAGAACAGGTGACAGACCAGGCTTTAATATTAGTAGCACTTCAGAGAACAAGTGCTAATAAGAAAAAAATAAAAGTGCAAGAGGAAATAAAACTGTGTGATAGAGGTTTATTGATGAGATCAAGCCAGACTTTCTAAACTCTCTGAGAACAGATTTTCTAGACAAAGGAAATCTATTATATCTACTCTGTCTGGCCTTTGTAACATATCAAACATGCTGACACATGGAAAATCTTTAGCAAGTAGGAAGGATGGGGATAAATTCAGACACGAAAAGGAAGTAAAGAATAACTGGTGAGAGAAGCAAAATCAGATGGCATTGAAAGTGAATACCAAGCTAGATAAAAACTTCTTCAGAGATCAATCTAATACTCATAAAAAAATTGTGGCACAGAAAGTATAAGCTTCTCCAAAGTCCTGGATTGCATTGCCAATACATGGGAGGGACAGGCTATTCAAGAGGAAACTGAATAATAGAGCTGGATTAATAGTACAGAGAAAAGCATCCATATCTGTATTTCAGGAGTGGTAGGTGCTAAAAATACTTTTTATTGCATACTCCAGATAAGGAAGAGATGCTGTTGCTGAGTAGTAAAAAAAGATAATATATTTTATTTTCTTATTAGACAGATGTCAGCGTTTTGTGACAAAATTCCAGTCACAGTATATATGATGCCTAAAGCCTCTTCTAATATGTAGGCAAATTGCTGAGTTTGAGATGTTTGGTTTCACTCCCGGAGCTTAAGAAAATATATACCACTTACAGCAAGACTGAGAGATGAGTTTCTAACACTGCACACAACTAAGGCAGTACATGCAATTTGTCTGACCCAAACTATATCATTGCTTCAGATTTAGGAACTACCAACAGCCAGAACAAGAGTACAGCCTCTCAAACATGCAATTGTCCATCTCTGTCCTTGTCAATCCTATGGGGAGCTGGGGTAAGAGTGTCCTAGAAGAAGGAGATTAAAGTTTATTTTGAGCGTGCGTATTTTGGAAAGGGAGCTTGCAGATACTGAAGCAGATACTTATCCATCTGGCAAAGCCCAGCAGGTCCCCCCTCTTCATATGAGAATGAGCTTTTGTATTTGTCAGCTGATGAGACCTAACAATTAGGAAGATCCAGTTTCCACTAAAACTGTGCTTGCAATTCTGCAACGTTTCAGTGGAGGTGGATACGGCTTAATAAATGAAGTGATTTAGTGGATTTAGGATTTTCTGGATCAAAGCAGAACTGACACCATCTCATAACCATGAGGAGGAACCCAAGGAAATCTATAGAAATAAACACTGCTGATTTCATAGAGGCATAAGTGGAGTTACAGAAGATCTTGTCCTTCTGTGTTCCAGAATAGAAGGTCTCTGATCTAAGTGTTCTCTTTTAGTCATGCAGATGATGTTTTGCTTTCCACCACAAGCAGTGATGTAGGCTGATGTGGAATCCTTCAGGAGTTAAAAAAACACTCTATAATTGCTATTTTTAGAGTCTGAAATATTATTTTCTCTTAGTAATTTCTGCACGCCAGAAAAAAACACTAATTGCAATGAGATGTCAAGTCTGTGTGCTAATCAGACAATTGAGTTGAAGGTTCATCAAGTTCTCCTAGAATTGATCCTTCTCTGCTTCAATTAAGATAAAATGAAATTTAGCATTGATTTAAAAAGTAACATTCAGGCTTCTACTTTTCCTTCTGAAGAAAAGAAAATCTCTATGTATTAGACTCAATTCTGACGTCTGACATTAGACTGGGAAAGAATTTCATGACAGATAATCTAAATTTCTTGTAGGTTTAGCGCATGGAGCCAGTGCATAATGGAGTTCTATCTATGCATATTAGTGTGTTAATGACAAGACTTGATAGAGACTACTTGGATCCATGCCAGAGTAATTACTCTTGTGTATAAACTTCAGAATGATTAGAAAATTACTCATTTATTTTAAATAAGCATTTGAGAGAACTCTTTGTAATGGTTATACTCAGTACAAGGATCATTTGTATTCACATTGCTGAAAATGGTATCTTAAAAGAGGCAGCACTTCATTTAAACACTTCATTACAATAACAGCAGTAATAAAGCCACTGAACTGTGGTCTCCCTCTCTCTCTCTCTCTCTCACACACACACACACACATCCCCTTCACCACAAAATAATATAGAATAGGGTAGGTAAGTAGGCAGACCTCTCAAGCAAGTCCGAGATGAAAATACTATATGAGGCTACAGCACAGAGCCTAAAGAAAATAATGCAATATTTTTTTCCAGAAATTTCTTCCTGCTGTATCCACATTAAGGCCTCAGCTTTCCACGCTTGATCTGGAATAGTTCAAAAACACACGAAAAAGCTGCAATTTACTGAAATAATATGAAATTTTAAAAATGAATGATGAGTAGGTTTATTTCAAGACAAGAAATACTGAAAACATTTGGCATGCTTTTCAAGTCAACTGCAAAGGGAGGTGTTTTTGATAAAAATGACATTTACCCCTTTCACATTGCACTGATTGAGGCAGAGTTTCAAAACAGATGAAAACACAGATTTTCTTCCAGAAGTCAAGTAACCTGAACTGAATGTAAATAGAAGGCAGTAGCAAACACAAATAAATAGTGTTTTGGAAATATGCAACTAAGACATGTTGTTAATGAAATAAATAAGGAGTTGAACCAGAAGAGACCAGCACAGACTTGGGTGATGAAAATATTTGCAGATGCAATCCCCTCATTGAAAATCTGTGGAGAGAGCGGCCATCTTTATCCCAGTAAAAGTTTGCCTACTTCTTCAGCATCAGTGCTAAAAACTGAGATTCTTAGTTTGCTCACTTGTATACCAGAGCATATCAGAATTATTCCTGAACACTTTCAATAATGTTCCTTCTTTGAAAGTGTGGTCTCTCAGCTCAAGTTGAAACAACTTTCTTTCTAACTAAGATGATCAGTTGTAGTTACAGGGCAAAGGCATTGAAACAAACAAAAGAAAAATCTACCTCCTTTAATGCAAATATTTGTTTGAGGTTTGATAAATACCAAACAAGAGAGGATCTAGAATATTTACTTCATGATTTGTTATCATCTCAAAATATATGTAAGGGCTCTTCAATTGCATTTTATATATATTTTCACGATTTTCCTCGCATACTTGGGCTTCAAATCTCCTTTGATATCACAGTAGTGAGTTCAGACCCCGAGGCCTTTACAATTTGGTTTTGTATTCCATTCACTCAATATTTTTATGAAGTATTGCTGCTGAACAACAGTTCATTGCTCATTCCTACCAGAAATGGCTTTATGAACATGAATGGGATACAATATATATGGTATCATATATCGTTCTTTTTTTGGTTGAAATGACTGGAGAAGTGGAGTTGGAGCAGATGCCCTCCAGGGATCCCTTACAACTTCTACAGTTCTGTGATTTGGTGATTCAGTGACATGATAAGATATGATATCACATAACTCATCTCTGCCCATAAATCCAATCCCACAAGTACAGATGAATCATAAAAGTATGACTATTATACATATTACTGCTTAGATGTTAAATTGAGAAGGAAATTTCATGGAGTCAAATGCAAACAAAATTCTGATTCAATTTCTTAAGGCTAGTTCAGCAATAGATATTTAGTTGATAGTCTAGGTATGCTCAGTGGAACAGGAAATGTGTCCAGCACTTCTTCAAATTTACCATTTTTTTTTCAATTGTATACCTCAGTGTAACATCAATAGAGACTGAAGACTGATGTTTTCAACAGGTCATGTAAATTATTATTCGAGGTATATTAGACAGAGTCCATCTGGAATGTAATTCACATTTCTTCTTCCATTCACAGACACTAGGAATTACCGTGAGAAATAAAGGAAGATAAAGCATCTTGCAGACATTTTGTCACAAAAGTGAGATAAGTAGCCAAAGCTGGTATAAACTCTGCATCAAAACATTAAATTAAATAAAGGAATTAGTGGGTTCATGCATAAATGATCAAGTGGATAACTGATTTATTGGGAAAAACTCAACATCTTATATAGCAAGAAGTCATGCCCTTGCACATCTCTTAGAATTATGCATTACAAATATGGGTAAGGGAGAACCAAGTACTATAGACTACTTGGATTTTCAGAAGATTTTCAACAAGAATTTTCCCCAAGCAATTTAAGGGAAAAATAGGTTGTCATGGGATAGAGGGAAAGTCATGACGTATCTAAATTACTAACGAAAAGACAAGAAGCAAAGGAAAAAAGGAAGGTGTAAGGTTTTTTACAGAAGGAAGGTGTAAGAGCGGAGTTTCTCTGATTTCTCTGATAGGCTGGTTCTCTCAGAAATCATCTCTAAGAGGGAATGGAATGAAAGGAGACAAAGTCAGCATCAAAGTTAAATTCAGGATAGTAACAACTGAAGTCAGTTGCAGAGCTGCAGAGGAACATCATGATATTGAGTATCTGGGCAATAAAATGGCGGATTAAATCTGATGCACTGAAATGTAAAGTAATACTCTTGGGAAAAAAAAAAACAAGCCAGGAAAGTTCTGCATACAAATAGCTTCCAGGCTATCTAGCACCATTCAGGAAAGAGATTTCAGAGCCCTAATAATTAGCTCGGTGCTTAGTAATGGTCAAAAAGCAAGTGGTAAGGAAAGGAGTATCATGACTGAATGTTCCTGTGTAAACCTGCCTGCATCTTGATTACAGAGTTAGTTCTGATACCTTAACCTCTTTTTTTAGGTATATGTATCAGAACCAGGAAAAGCTTGGCAGAGGTTGAAGCAACATGGCATAGCTATGGGAGATCTCTGGTCTGCAGTGAATGTTAGGCACAAGTGAACAAATTTCCTTGTCAGTTTCCTCCAATTGCAAGGACACATGGTCAAATCCATAAGAGAAAATTCTTGTTTTCAGAACTGGATTGTTTTTTCTCTCCATCTCAGTCTTCATCTACAGGAATGTTTTCCCCATTGCCTATAGACTTAATAACTAAAAGGACAGTACTGCTAATGCTCAGAAATGTTCTTTGATGTGTCTGTTTATACCACAGAATTTCAAATATCAGGAATTAGAATGATGCCATGCTTAAAGTTAAATATTAAGGCATATATTGGACCTGATAGTAAGAAAAGACTACAACATTTTTGTGGAAATACTGCCCAGTAAATACCATCACATTATTTCAAATACACGTCTGATACTTGAAGATATGCAAATAAGTGCTGCGTATATAATGTTACAAAGTTTACATGTGTGAATGACAAAAAGATAATTTAAAGCAAAGCAACTAACAAGGGATTATATTTTGTCTCCAGTGTCATTGTGATTTAGGAGTTGCTGCCAGATAATTAGTTCTTAACATCTGGAAATACAGGAATTACTATTTCTTTATTTTGAAGCAACATTTTATTAAAATATCAATTAACCTGATGCTGCTGGCTTTCAAAAGAGTTTACCATAATTTATTCTATATGTCACCCAAACTGTGTGTCCTCAGGAATTACTCTTAAAAGATGATTCAGGAGAAGAAAATTTCTTCCTTTCCTTCGAAACTAAGATTAGGAATTCTCTTGCATTGTGGCTGTGTATGGATCGCAAATCAGAAGATCTGTAATAGAAACTACAGAATCAGGGCCACTCCCTGGGCTGAGTGGAGAGCAACAGCTTCAGGCTGTCTCCCCTATCCTCTTTTGTGAGTGTGCTGAAGATGAGATATTACGTTTGATGAAATCCAGGACTGCACATCAATACACAATGGAATCAAGATATGCTCTGGAAAATGTAGTTCCTGCATCTTTAATATTCTCCATTTCCTTTTATCCCAACCTTCGCACTCCCAGGAGCTTAATAGCTCTTAGTCAGCCTGGTGGTTCCAGTACCCCTCTTCTTCCTGCTGGCAGACACATGTCTTCCGGCTGGAGATGCCAACGAATGTCAGACAATCTAATTTATAATTCTAAATCTTCTGGAAAGAGCTGTGGAGGCCAGGCCATACAGGGCTTTCCAAATTAATTCTGAAAGTAAAACAGTATATGCAGCAGGCGGGTAACTTTATCTAGATTTCGGAGATTTAGTTACATGAAAGTGAGAATATAAAAACACTTTCGCATGTAGCAGAATACTGTTGAACACATTTGGAAAGGATCAAGTCAAGACTACCTAAATCATTCAATAAAATCTGCTACATAAAACATCTAATAAATTGTAATGGCAAGGACTTGTGCAGAGAGGCTGAAATTCCAGCTATGCGCTGAAAATAAAGTTTGGTCACATAGTCACTTTCTTTTCTTTTCTTTGCTGACTTTACTAGCTATTGGGCTGGAAGTGTCCAGTTTCATTGGAACACCACAGAAAATGCTTGGCATCAGTCTCAAAGGAGAAATGATTTGGTATGCTGTGATTTTCTTTATGATTTTGGGGATACTTTATTAATCCCCGAAGTTTCAAATCTCTTAAGACCACGATTAAACAAAAAAAAAAAAAGAAGTCCCTTGGTGTAAAGGCAGCTCCTATCTTAAAGAAAAACGATTGTAAACCTCCTGTGACAAAGCAATAAGGATTTCACAGTAAATTACAGAGCTAAATAATGATAGTATCTCACATCAAAATAAAACTTACTAATTCAGTTAAGCACTCTGTAAGTAGAACTGGAATGCTGCTAATACAATAAGATTTTTGTAATCATGTTAGTAAGAATGATAGCCTTATGTTCCGTATCCTGTTCCTCACGTACCTGTAAGATACTGCTCAAGAAAAACAAAAAACAGAATTCATGCAAGGAATGTGGAAGCATCTGTTTCTGTTACACTTCATACTAGCAAACAGGTATGTCAATTAAATTGCTTTTATCTGCATTTTGGTGGCATCCTGACTTCACTTGAAGACATAACAACTATGGGTAGGAGGTTTCTTGGCAAACGTAATAGCATATACTATAAATTTTCTAAGCCAAGCTCTCTTACAGACAGAATATAAGATATTTGTTATTAGTTTCTAGTTTTCATTATCCAGGAGTAAATGCTGAGTTCGTTTTGGGTGGGTATCAGAAATCACAGGATATTAAAAAAAACCCCTAACATCGTCCAGTAAGTTATCTGCATTTTAGATACAACTTATGATGTGCCCACAGTGTAACTACCTCCTAATTTGAACTAGTTCCCATGAGGAACTGCAGAAGTTAACATAGAGAGGCATGGAGAAATCTTTGATATGTAAGTATAGCATCAGCGGGAAAACTGGTTTCCTCAGAAATGGCATCTTAAGTACAATCCAGGCTACTTTTGTCAGGGCTTTTTTATTTTGATATAGGTGATAGCTGTGAGCTTCATTTGAACCAGTTCTTCTTATTAATGGCTAATGAAAGTAGCGAGGCAATAAAACTGAGCGCTTCTGTCATCCTGAGGGGAAAATAGTCAGGGAAGATTTTCTACCGACCCCTGAGAAGAAGGGGAAAAACCTCTTCTCCTTCATCTCAGGTCATCTTGAAACCAAATAGGAACTAGTGCATCATGCCTGGAAAAGTAAAAGTACCCCACCCTCCAGTAAATGTGATAAAGCCATAATTCCCACTCACACTTGAAGTCAAAAAGAAAGGAGCACACCACATGAAAGGAAACAACTCCCTACCAAAACCTCTACACTTTATGTTTTCATTTAAGTCAGAAAAAGCTGTAAGAAATATGAACATGCTGGTAACAGTAGTGTATTGTAAAAGAGAAGCCTGGATTATTACAATAATCAGCACTCTCCAAAGGACAAGCATGTAGCTGTATGGTGAGCAACCAGCGGCAGTAGAGGGAGCTGCACTAATAGCAATATGGGAACAGTGTGGCATGCTTTAACATCTAATCAAGGCAAGATGGGAATACTCCAGGCAAAACTTCTCAACAAACAGTGAAACACTTTTAAAAAATTAACATCGTTCACTTTGTTCTGTGATATTCCTCCTTCAGTGTTCCTCTTTCTTATTAACTTCAGCAAAGGAAGGCGGTACACACAATATTTCCGTTTTGATAGTTTCTTACTTTAAGCTAACAGCATGAGTGGTCATTTTTGTCTTGTTGACAGTGATGTTATTAAAACACTTCAGAGGCACTCAGATGCTAAATCTGGAATGGTTTAGGAAAAATGTGGCACATGAGTTCAGGGAGGTGGTTGAGTCACCATCCCTGGAAGTGTTTAAGAGCCGTTTGGACGTGGTGCTCAGGGACATGATTTAGCAGAGGGTAGTTAGAGTTAGGGTACTATGGTTAGGCTGCGGTTGGACTTGATGATCCTTGAGGTCCCTTCCAACCTGAGTAATTCTATGATTCTATGAGTTCAGCTTACATGTTTTGACGAAGCTAACTGCCTGGACTTGAGTGTTCTAGGACACAGTGTTGACCATTTCCTTTCTACAGCATTCCCCTTCCTGTGGGCCTGGCAATGAGACTTAGCTTAACAACAGAGGTCAGCTTGTGTCTGCACAGTAGAAAAAATATATGGTGTAAAAGGACTACACACAGTCTCCAGCTTGTTGTTTATGCTAGCTTCTCCAAATAAGATGAGAGACGTATGAGGATATGACCACAGCTGAGTGAAGTTTCAAGTGAAAGCAGCTGCCTGATATGGAGGAGAATGTAAAACACACATTAAAAAAAAAAAACAACAACAACACTACAAACAGGTGGAATGTCTACTACAGCACGAAAAGCTAAGAAAGCTACAAACCCATTCCTTTCTGGGTGTTTTTTTTCAGTGAGACTGTGACTTCCATAAGCCAACATTTGACATAGTTTTTAGCTCACTAATGTCTGCTTCTCTTCTTGATTGGGGCTAAGGTCCAAATATTCTGATATTGCTGAAAATACTTGCATTGGCTGTAATGGGGATTTGATTGGAACCAGAGCTAGGAGATAACAAGTAGGGGGCCAAAGAGTGCTTTTTTGTTGTAGGAATACCTGAGGAGAGGGGAACAAAACAAAAAGCACCAAGAGATAATAAGTTACCCCAGGTTCAGTATACAGATTGAACAACAACTGGTTAATTTGTCCAACATAAAGAATATAGTAATTGACAACATCTTTCCTTGTGCTTCAAAAAATAGAGTTGATGATGGGAATAATATGAACAATATCTGCAGCGCAGGTAACAAAAGTTGAGTCATAATTACCTGGAGATGACTGCATAAGCAAATGTACATATTTCCAACACACGGGTGATCTTATCAAAACTAATAACGAAGTACATGTTAAACTTATTCCCACCTTATTGGAATAGCAATGGCAGCATAACTTTATGACAAGGCAGAACAGGAAGAGTGCAACCTGAAAAGTATCAGCAATTTAAAACATTCCTCCACTCAGAACAGACAGAAAACAGCAACATCCCAGATCTCAGTGTCCAAGAAGAGCTACAATGAGACACACACAGGGCTGCTTGCCAGGAGTTGGCTTGCTCTTTCCATCCCTAATAACAGTAAGGTAGAGCAGAGGTAACCAAGAGGAAGAAAAAAGTGCTTATGGTGCAGTCTGGATGGGAGACTGAGGTTCCTGAAAGAACAAAAGTAGAGGGAAGAAAAGAGAAGGAAGGTGTAATAGAGCGGGGAAAGGGATAAATGATGTCCACCATGTGGGGTAGCAAGCCTTTGTAAGAAGCTAAGACATGCCAGACGTGAGTCACAGAAAGGAAAGAAAGGTGGAAGAAAAATGGCTTTGACTTAAAGACCACCATTGGTGAAGGCTGTTGCAATAAACCCTGAAAGACTGTTCTCTCTCCCAGGACAAGCCTTCAGGTTCTGGCACCTCATTTTCTTGATAAATATTCCAACAGGTGCAGGAAGAGACTCAACCTGAATACAGTTTAATGGCAGTGAGTAGAGAATAAAATGAGAAATCCTGCATACATCAGATACTTTTAGTATGGTCATAGCTTTTGTAACTTTGCGGTCTTCTGTGGATGGCTCATTATTAATCAAAACCTACTCCCATACCTCCATGCTGTTGTTACTATTATTCCTACAACAACAACAACAACAAACTATTTTTCTCTGCACATGTCAGAAGTACCTTCTAGTTTTCCCATATTTGGCATAATAAAGCTATCTGCTTACAAGGAACCTCAAGACTCCCAGCCAAGTTTTGAAATATATAATCAGTTGCAAATGTTTTGGGGTGGTTGACTGATGAATGTAGTAACTTTACCATTTATACCATTTTTTACCATTAGCAAATCTTAGATATTTTAAGGACAGAAGCACTTTCCCTTTTTTAGGTTAAAAAAAAAAAAAAAAAAAAAAAAAGAAAAGAAAACAAACCTTAAAAACTGTTGAAAATGATCATAACAGCTGTTTAGCACATTGCTCGGTCTGCTCCTAGTAACAATAAATACAGTGGTGGTATTACACTGATGAACTTTTATAACAACTGACGTAATAGGATAATTTCTGCCATGATAAAACTGAGTGTCAAAATACAGTTACCTGCCATCATTTATACTTTATAAAAAACACTTTATTTCCTGTATTCTTGTTTCAGCTCCTTCTCCGCATAATGATACACTTCATCGTTTCAGGAAAAGATCAGTGGCTTGCAGAGCTGTCCCCATGCCAGGAGGATTTTCATTCATTTGGCCTCCTTTCAGGTTGTTTGCCCAACTTGTTTGTCATTCAGAGTTCTTTCTTTCTTTCTTTCTTTCTTTCTTTCTTTCTTTCTTTCTTTCTTTCTTTCTTTCTTTCTTTCTTTCTTTCTTTCT